>JAULBR010100088.1:0-11291 GCA_032355825.1 Melanodrymia aurantiaca
ATTTACGTGCTTATATCCAATTAAGGTTCAAGCACGTCTGTCATGGTCACGCAGTCCAGCTGCCTCGACTGCCTGTCGTAAGCGCAGTGATTTTCTTTTGTCTGCTGTTTTTTATCGAAAAGACCAAAGCGTATAGATATTGAATTAGAGATCACCTGTGTCAATGATGCGTTGTATCATGAACTAGCCTCCAAGTGTCTTTCATAAAACTTTGGGTTATAATTTTTAACATTCCATGACAGGTATAACACTGATAACAAAAACATTCTGAGCCAGAAGTACTTGGCGTTGATTATAACGAACGACTTAATATATACACTATACGTTAAATAGTTTACATACAAATTTCTATGTCAATTTCGTTTTATATTTATTAGTTTCAATGTTATTTTAATTTAGTTTACATACAGTTATAAATACACATTATTTTCAATGTCAATTGCGTTTTACATACAAATTTAAATGAGAATTTAGTTTTACACCTTTTTAATGTTAATTTTATTTTACATAATATGTTTGGTCAATTTCAATTTAGTTTTACTTACTGGTACATTTTTCAATATCAATTAAGTTCTACAAAATATGGCATCGAACCGCCCCTGTATCAGATGTCAATTTGCATTAAAGATATTACAAAATAAAGTTATATGGCTTTTTAATATTATAAATTTTGTATTCAATGAAAAGGTGCATTGCGCAGACTTGTTAATGATGGCTTGTGTTGATGAGAGTTCTTTTTACAAAGAATTTTTTGTAAATACCGTAAGAGGAAACAGGCTTTTCTGTCATCATCAAACAAGCTCTGACAAGTAAATTACATCAGTACATGCGATCTTACCCAGAGATATCGAGTACACAAATAATCGCTTAATGTTCCTTTTATTATCCTTCCTGCAGATTTCAGGCAGACTCTTCTGGGGTCGTAAAACCCTTCTCGTCACGGAAGAGTTATTCCCTCCTGATCTCTACTGTGCACCCCTAGCTGTTACGCCACGATGAAAGGAGAGATCGCTCATAGGAACACTGCAAACCTGATTACAGTCTTGTAAGGACCAATGTTGCTAATTAGGGCTAATAATGGTTCCACACGTATTTAATTGGTACCCCACCTCTCGACGAATGAATGCGCAACCCGCCCCCTAGGGGCCACACTTGCCCAAGCTTTGATTGGCTGTTTTATAAACCTTCCTACCAAAACAGCCCCCGGGTGCGCGCGCATGCATGCTATGGTAATTGCCTCTGCTTTCACCTGCTTTGTAAAAGCAATATTCTACTGAAGTCAATGATAGTATTGCTGATGAAAGAGCTCAAATATTTAACGTCTAAATTTAACAGATAAGCTGTGACCTTTGAAGTAATTCCCGTTACACGAATATGGAAAATTACTTTATCTGATAACATTTCATTTCACTTTAATTACTAGTCTAATAACGTTTTCGTCCTTAATTAAAAGTAAATTGCATGTGATTTAGATATAAAATTGTATCAGCTAAAATGGGGTTTTCTTTACCGCGTGTAAAGTGCATGATTCAAAGCTATGGCCAATGATTCAGATACAATGGCAGAAAATAAATAGACGTTTGCATTCATCATTAATCGAGATTTGTTTTATTTCTTCTTTTTATGTTTATTACCCCCAAGATCAATTTAAATCGCAAGTTCGTTGGGAAATAAATGACAAAAGGTTCAAGTACAAAGGTTGCTTTTGGGATCACTAACTATGTCAGCGGTCAAAATTTTCGATTATAGCGATTTAAATTTAATATCTAAATTTTGATGCACACCTGAAACTGGCACCTGTGGACACTCCAGTGAAGGTGACACGTAGATAGATGTCTCTGATCACAAATGGACTTCCATAAAAAGACGACGTAATGCCAGCATTACAAGATTTTCCATATTCAATTAACACTCGTAGAAGGTCGTCGCACAGTGGGACTATCTTGTTCACTAAACATTTTAATTTTGGATTTGTTTGCCATCGTATGAGATAAGATAGAACTTGGGGTGCAAAAGTAAATTTGGATCACAATGAAGATCAGTTACACAATCATCAAAAATAGTGTTCAATCTTCACTAATAGATAGACGATCTTCTGTAAATGGTCCAAAACCGTTTACAAAAATAACCTCTATATGAGGTACACTACGGTTCTACTAAAAGTGGTTTTGGCAAGCAGGTGACATCTACACACAAGTTGAAATATATTATACACGCATGTATACTCATATTTGAAATTCAATTTGAACAAAGGTTGTGGATCAAGGTCCAAAACCAGATATAAAAAAGCCCGCTGCCGTCACATAGGCTACTATTACCATTAACAGCAATTGATCATTGGTGTGCACTTTTCTCACAGACATGATGTCACATACCACAGTATGATGTCGAACCAGTCTGGAACCACATGCTGAAATGGGAAATAGCCCAACTGGTACACTGAGGAGTTACGATCCTTCGATCTCTCGAAACTCAGGCGGACGTTCTTGAGCTTAGCTACGTCATCCCCCGCGCGTCATGCTCTCCCCATGTTCGGATTCGGAATAAAAATGTACGTGCCTATATCTAATTAAGGTTCAAGCACGCTGTGCTGGGTACGCAATCCAGGAGGCTATGCTGCCTTTCCAGGACACTCCCCATGTTGATTGAAACATGTTTATAGCTACATCCATAGTATTCGATATAACAAAGTTCGATATAACGAGATTTGTCTGCGATATGACCACAATGAAGCATATTAATTTGTCGCTATCTGGCCAGTATTAAACACAACTCGTTAAACACGAAGACAGCTGATCGTAATATAATATGACAATATACATAAAATTGCGGTAATTTCCGTCAAACAAACTAAATGCCGGTCGGACCGCGACCTAGCTGACCTCGATTCTCGCGACGTTCTATACCCGTTAGTGTGGAGACTAGCGGGGTTCCCCGGGCGCAAGTACAGACCGCTTTCTTTGCACCAGCACGGGGCAGGGACGCATTTAATCACGACGTTAAATTACCTGGTAAATCCCAGAATAACAATTGTTAAGTTATGATTAATGACTTTATAATAGCTCAAGGGATCAGATTTTGTCACCTTTCGCCATCAGATAGGAAACTCAAAATACATGTAGCAAACCGTATGTAAATGTTCACCCGTCGCTTCAGATGTGATATTTTGTTGTAAATGATGAAGGAAGAAATTGTTGTATTAAATAGCACAAACAGTATGTCTGCTTGCTTGTTTGACACTAGGCGTATTGAGTGACATTTTATTAACGACAACAGTAGAAGGAATTTTGTCATGAATATATAAAAAATAAAAATTCTTTGTTCTGAAAAATGCAACCCTAACAAACATTTCACACAAAATGCAGTTGCAAGAAATAGCAATGTAACGTACCTTTAGTCGTGTAGACAATCGTATCTTGACAGAACAGAACATTTATTACACTCAGAGCCACCGTCTGTTGGCATTCGAGGAAGACAATACACAATATAAATACAATCAAATGTTACTGGTTTGAGGATTAGATTTCTAAAGAATAATATCTTTCAAAGACGCTCGCTAGCTGGACGGGATATAAGTGTGTAATATGGGGCATGTTCGCACATCTGTCTGTCTGTCCGTCCGTCCGTCCGTCCGTCCGCCAAACTTGTCTTTAGGTTTGTTGCCAGTCTGTCACCAGCATTAAACATGTTTAATATTTTCTTGACGATTAGCTCAACTGTGTATGGCAGCTTTTTCTGCATCTTCCTAATCGTTACAAAAAAAACACCCTATATAAATCGTTACCATAATAATTATATTTCTGTAATCGTCCGTTGGTGTCCCCTAGGTCACTTCCCCTCCCCACCCTCCCTGGAGGCTCCACCTTGCATCGGCCCTTACATGTCATGACGTCATGTTATACGACAAAGTATAATATTCTCGGCGATGTAAATGAAACATCTTACCAGTAAATAACGTCAAAATAGCTCTAAACCCATTTGAGTTTTATTGCAAGTAAAGCTATGATTTGTCACGATGTAAATCCGAAGCTGGTCGAGTGACATGTATTTTACCTATACAGAGGTATAAACTAAGCTATTGTAGAGACGGCCACAAGTATCCTGTGTCGGCTATTCATGTTTAATACGTCTACACCTGACACTCTTGCTGCGTTCTGTGCCTGGCTAGCTGCTCTCAGAATAGGATGGGTAACCATACACTCTCCTCAATGCAGTCTTTACTGCGCCGATAACGCTTTAATCGGTCATTTGAAATCTTTAGATGGGAGTAATTTGATAGTATGCATTAAATTCGAAATTGTGCATGCCGTTTTAGAAACGTCCGAGATATTTATATCTGTGAGTTCAGTTAAAGGCCTATACCGTGAGTTTTGTTTGATATAAAGTCAGGGTCGTAGCCTCTGGGGTGGGGGTGATAACAGCCCCGCCCCCAAGAAAACAATGTGCATGTGTATTGTCTGTTTATTGGACATGTATATGGTTACTGTCGTTCTAAATGTTGACATTTATTTGGAGCACATTGATTAATTTTCAGCAGTTATTGAATGTCAAACACAAGGTCATCACGATACATGGTCTCAGAAGGAACCTACACCCACCACATATATAAGGCTACTCTTACCGAGTAATAGAAAGGGGTCTGTTATGTGCACTTTCCTACGGACAGGATAGCACACACCACGGCCTAGTCGTGGATATTGCTAACAGTATGCTCCAGATGACGGGAAATAGGGTTCCAGGCCATTCAAGCTTCAGTTACCCGGGGAGCATGCCCTGAACCCCAACTGCCACCCCACCCCACCCCCATAGCACTCTTGTGTTCCGCACACTGTTCCTGAAGACGAAGATGGTGGATCAATGAGTTTTTATTACATTCACACATAGGTACTTTTATTTAGGTATGTAGCAAAAACAAAACAAAGCTAAATATCATCATTGAATAACATATTTTAATTCAGTAATAAATTATTATTATATTATAATAACATAAAGTCGCACCAAAAAAGATCGTGGCAGACCCAAATTATGCTGGCACAATGCCTAGTTTTAAAACGTATACCACCGTGCATGCGCAGCTAATGCCGCTTGTAACATATTTCTGGATCATGGAGCATTTTTTTATTACTGAAATTGATATTTATTTACATCTTATTGCTGATAATATCAGTTCTTTATATCCAATGTGTTTCAAGTCACTCAAATGGTTATAATAGGACCATATACTTAGCTACAGCAAACGCATTTTATATATTGTATATATTGTAAGCAATAAGATGTAAGTAAATATTAATTTTAATGATAAAAAAAAGCTCTATGTGCCAGGAACATGTTACAAATAGCATTAGATACACATCCACTGTGGCATACGTCTTAAAACTAGCCTTAAGTTCAATAGGGCGAACGTTCTGCTACCGAGACAAAACGTCTTGACACCGATATTTGCATCTAACATTAAATGAATGTTATGTGATGGTCACATAGTTCCAGACAGCTCGCCCTATTGAACGTAAGGCAGGTAATGTGCCTTTAACAGACTCGCCTCACCAATATGGCCATGTTTCTCTCAGGGTGGTCATCTGGAGACCCTCCCTCCCCCTCCCATGCATGACCTGTTGACATTCCAGAAAGCATCCTAATAATTGTGATAATCAACTATAGCCACGCAGTGTTTCTAGGCTTTTAATGTTTTTTTAAATAACGACTTCAGCGTCCGGTCCCAACATTCCAGTTAATTGTTGTGTCGTCAGCCCCTGGGGTGAAGACTATTGTCATCTCTCGCTGGCTGATCAACTGGGCACCCCGTGACATGGGGAATGTCTGTCACTCCATCTTGTACCTGATGGATGCTTCTCCCTGGAACTATCGCCCATTCGTTTGCAATGTATGAAGAAACGACATTCACTCAGCGTTCAACATCATTTGTATCAAATGGATGTCAATTTGGCATTGATTTATGTTGTGTAAATTTATGTTCCCACATCTACTGGCAGTTCATCGTCGCTAAAGCTAGAGTCTTTTTCACTGTCGTAGTTTACACTGTCGCACGGGCCTAGTGTCTGCGCATGCGCATCGTTTATGTTTTGTTCGTGATTTGGTGATGACACGTCAACGTCGTCTTGTTGTGACGTCACACTAGATTCGTCTTCTGTCGTCGTTCGCTTGTGTTTTGTTCTTCTATTTTGAAACCAAACTTTTACCTGCAAAAGGAACAGAGATATTAAATTAAAACGTGCATGAATAACCACAATGATCTTAAACTGTGGGTGGTTTTATTGTGCTACACACTCTGTCTTAATGTCAATGGTAACATGTGGTTCTTTTTCTTCATTTCAATATGTCCAATATATTTCAACAACAATTTACTGAGGGGCGGGGCGCCAAAATCAATTTCCTTTTTTTTCACAGCAGTAATGTATTTTTTTTATGAAAGGCTAATCGTGCATGGTTCTTCAGCTGCAATTTTAATTAAGTCTACGATAAAACAAATTTCGTTTACAATTTCAAATTTTTCATAGAAGACGTTTTACCGGAAACAAGACAAAACCGAAAAGGCGTGATTTCGTGGTAAACCTCTATATACCGGTGGTTGATTACATTGGTTACGAATTTTAAAAGTCTTTCTGTTTTGAAAAATAACTGTCTTGGAGACATTTGAATAAAAAATTCATCAGAGATGTCGATAAAACAAGTACGGTGGCACTCCTCTTCAAACACGAGATTGTATCTTTAATATTTTTGTCTACGCTAATGGAATGACGTATTTCATTGCCGTATGTTTCACAAAAACTTATCTAAATGTGTATAAGAGAAATAAATGACCGTATCCCTGTTAATATTTAATATCTGCATCAATTAATATTAACAGTGTGTTTTCGAAGTGCATATATCATCATTGTCGTAAAAACTAACATTATAATTAGTCCATTAGTTTCATAAAAAACCGGCATTTGACAAACCGAGTTTTATAGTTAATCCCCTTGGATTACCTCGAATTAATGTACGCATGTTCAGTGTCTACATCACATGAATACATCACATATCAGGTGCAGGTGTCAAACGTTTTTAGGTAAATGTGTGTAAGCAGTATTTCTGTGGTGGTTTTCATGAAGCCGTGAGTAAACAACAACAAATATATGTTTTTTAGTAATTGCCCTTTCGGCTAAGACCATACAACAACTCGGCAATACTGAACCGACTACGCACGGATAAGTTTAGTGCTAAGCATCTCGTTTCTAGTTAAAGGTCTGTGTAACATTTGGGCACATGACTATCTGAATATTTTGTTTCTAATAGTTTTCAATGTACACCTGCACATGTATATGAAATTATATATAATTATAGAGGTTTTCGTTTCGGGTCTGTGTTTACTAAACACAATTATTCAGGTGTCAAGGTTCATGTATGCACCATTTCGTTGTATATTATATATACATGTATAATAAGCAATAATTATCCAAATAGACCGCCACGCTGGGTAGCCCGTTAAATTGGATTTCACGATATCTCATTTTCTTTTTATAGATTGGTAAATTTTTAATTAACTAATGTTTGTATAGGTGATGTTACTTCGCTGCAACAGATCCGACGGGGATGGGGATACCATAACCAATAACTTGTTAGTCATGGTGACGCAGGTTTACTCGTATATATAATATAACACGGATTTGAACGTGGATCTCACGAACTTGTTAATCGTAGTGTCACACGTTTACTGATATAATATAACACGGATTCGAACGTGGATCTCAACAACTTGTTAATCAGTGTCACACGTTTACTGATATAATATATCACGGATTCGAACGTGATTTGCATTATGTTGGTCATCTATCTCAATTAATAGGCTAGACACCCCACGCTTCTATGCTATAAATTAACTTAAGAGTAATTGGGTTTTTATATTTTCATAGAAATGTAATTTTCGTAATTTATTAATATATGACTGCGCACGTGCACAATAAAGACAGTAAACACGGCGGATTTAAGGGTTCGAATCCCGTTCGTGGAATATGGGATTTTTAATCCCAGTACCGACTCCATCCCAGGTCCACAAGGCTCAATGAGTAGGTGTACTTCCACCGACCAGTGTCCACAACTGGTTTAACAAAGGCCATGGTATGTATAATTATAGTCCTAGCTGTTTGTGGGAAAGTTCATATAAAAGATGTCTTGCTACTCATCATGACTAGCGGGTTTCCTCCATCATACTAACACTAACTTCTGTCCTGGACAGGCAGTCGAGGCAGCTGGACTGCATGACAGACGTGCTTGAACCGTAATTGGATATAAGCACATAAATAAGTTATATCTAACTCACCGAGAATGGCGGGTTTCCTCTATAATACATGTACTAACTTCTGTCCTGGACTGCATGACCATGACTTGCTTTTTTTTGTTTTAAACAATATTTATTTAGTACAACACGTACATTGGGGATTGACAAACAGGCAATGCCTATATTAAGGTCTCTCAAGTGGATACAGACATGTAAATAAGTTATTTATAACTAACTAGTCATATAAATAACTGCCATGATAGTTCCCAACAGATTGATCACAATTATTCACAATGTCTTTAATCTTATTAATTTACTACTACTAGGAGTACTAACACTAATTTCCCGTGTCCACGACAGACGTGCTTGAACCTCAATTGGATTTAGGCACGTAAATAAGTTATTTATAAACTAACTAGCTGTCATAGTTCCTAACAGATCACAGTTTCTTTAATCTTATTTACTACTACTAGGAGTAGCTGGTTTCCTCTCTCTCTCTCTCTCCTAAGCGATCTGTCGAGGCGTACTTGAACCTCAATTGGATACAGGCACGTAAATAAGTTATTTATAAACTAACTAGCTGTCATAGTTCCTATAAGAGATCACAATTACTACACAATATCTTTAATCTTATTTACCTCTACTTAGGATTAACGTAACACCTTAGTTATTAGCCCGCGGTAACACAGTCATGGTGGTAGAGAGACAAAACAGATTTGAAGCTTCATCGCCTTTTGGCGCTATTCAAAAAGCTCGACACGTGTATTGGCGACACCTCAAACAGGGATATCCTCCTTTATCTGGGGACCTACAAGGAAATCCCATCGCTTGATTGGACACATTTTTGTATCTGTCTGTCAATCAAACCAATCAGCTGCGGGTTTACAATGGCCGCCTGGAAGAAAGGATGAAAACACTGGCCTCAGCACTTACGCTTTCTACCGACGACATCCACGTGTCGAAATAGTCCCACAGGTGATTTCTGTTCACAGAATAACAGACTTGTAGCGGAAAAGTACTTCAAAATACATTCTATGTTACACATCTTGGTGATTTAATTCAGTAAAATCGAGTGCGCTGTCCTTGCAGAAAAGAAACTAACAGAAAGTTATCGCGGAAGAATATTTAAATGTCTGTGAGCCGGCCGATGGTGATCACAAAGAGGGATCATAAGATGTCAGAAAGTGTTTTTTAAGGTGTACGGACCCGCGTTGGAACACGTTGAAACGCTGGGAAATTTACCGGGAGGGATAGGAAGAGGAGGATCTCTGTAAGTGATGCAAAATCCTGATCCTGGCTCGGGAGACCACCCGCATTGGGACAGAGTTCCTGGAAGGTAGGCGATAACATGTTCTCTAGTCGCCATTTTGCCCCGTCGTCTTATAACACACATCCATTGTACGATCGAGATTTCCACAAATCTCGCCACCCTGTCACTTCAGCCTACTGCGATCATTTTCCCGATCGTATACTTTTCGGAACCCTCGCGTAAATGTCGCCTCGCGAGCTTTAATTGCACGTGCATTACGTCCTAGCAAGCGTTATAACTTGCATTTGGTTTTACGGTTTCAAATTCTTTTTATTATTTTATTATTATTATTCCAGCATTCGTGGCCTATTTTGTTTCCTTTTTTTTATTTCTTTTTTTGGAAACCGATCAAAAGGTATGAATATTTCTGTGAACGTTATAAATGCACAGGAGATGAATTGTAAACTCCACACAACTGCACCTGTGTTCGGCAACTGTTGCCGTAACGTCGTTACCAGTATGTAACCCGCCACAGATTTCAGCTGGGCTAACCACCTGGTATGGACATCTGGCTGTACACAGTATGGTCCCCATCAATGGCAATCGTACAATAGCACATTGAACACAAGTGTTCACTAGCTAGATAGACAACTGGTGGTACATGAATGATGTGTTTTATATATTATTATATGGATTCCTGTGCTCTATTTATTATACACCTGACTGATGTAATATCTGATGTATGATACACGCAGTTAGTTAGTTATAACTAATTTACATGCTTATATCCAATTTCGGTTCAAGCACGTCTGTCATGGCCACGCAATTTCGACTGCCGTGACAGATTCAGCGAAGATTCAACATGACGTTCCGCCATTATATTATGCAAAAATCCGTGGGAAAACGGCATTCTCAAACTAAAATTATCGATCGTTATTTACTTCTGATACTTCATTAATAACAATCATTTTTAAGAAAAAACGTAGCCCGATGTTAATGTAACATCATCTGTGCCCATAATGTATTTTTAAGCCTTGTAATTGCAGTTTTAGTGGGACGCGTTTTATCATGGTTCGGATACCAGATTCTAAAAACCACTCACTCATTGGGATACCACTTTTTAAAAAGAATAAAATTGATAATTTTGTTATTTGTATGTTTACAGAATTTACTTTACTATAGTGGCAAACGTAACATTTCAACCACTTATAGTTATACATCGTAGCTGTGTACCCATGATAGAATTAAAAACATCTCGGCTGATTTTAATATCCTAAATCCAGGGCTCACTCTGGACAAGAATTTCTTTTAGTCAATTTTCACAAAATTATTGTATTGTACAAAAACAAATTTAAAAAGAGGCTAATTTATACAAAATATTGTTAGCCAATTACCAAATTATTTAGCCAATCTTGTCAAAATTTAGCCATTAGCTAATTTGGCTACCTACAGGGTGAGCCCTGGAAATCATGCAGATCGGAATATGTAGAGGGCACAGAATTTTAAGTAACCGAAAATCTGTTCACGTGGTTTTTAACTAGGTAACCCATTGTTCGGTTACGTGAATTATGTTTGCGTAACCCATCGATTACCTAATGGGTTACCTAAATCTTTCACTGAACTTATAATTTATGACAGTATTTGAAACTAATATAATAATAAGGTAAATTAAAACAAAATAAATAATCCCAAAAATATATTTATTGTAAATAATAAATGAAGTTTCTTTGATACAGGCCTTTAGTAAAATGACTAGGTTGAAAATAA
>JAULBR010100099.1:0-11286 GCA_032355825.1 Melanodrymia aurantiaca
ATTCAAAAATGGTCTCGGGGTCAAGCCACAGTGAGCTTTTCTTTTGAATTAACACTTAAGCAAGTAGAAAAATAATGTGACCAGATGACACTGCACTGTGTATTCAAGACGGGATCAGCTGGACGGCGAAAAATTCTGATGAGTTTTGAGAGCATAAAATCAGTCCAGTTGCTACTTGACAAGACATCGTGACACTATGACAGCAAGCGATTTGACAAATTTGTCCTTTCTCATCAGTCGCAGAACCCAATCAAGCCAGCTTATGACATTACATGCTCTGGTGCTCATCATCATGTCCTGACAATAGATTAATTAATGCATAGCTGGACAGGCCATGGTGATGTCACTATCCTGTGGCAAAACATTACCTCTGACCATACGCAGACTACCATGGGAAGAACTGCAGTGATGTAGGAAGATTACGATAAGTAGGGTGAAATTAAAAAAATAATTTTCACAAAAAATATTTTTTCTCATAAATATGAAAAGATTAGACGGAGACCTATGTCTCCCTTGCCCTCTACACACCTAACCCCACCCACTCATTCTAGGACTCTGATTTAAACGTTCATCAATCATCGTAGGTGGTTTTTTGGTCATGTTTATTTTCTAGGACTGACTTAAACGTTTATCATTCATAGTAGGTGCTTTCTTGTCATATCTATTTTGTTGCAATTTGCACTTAAATCGAGTTATCGAAAATATCCATCTGACACTGTTTAAAATCCCTGTCTGACTTAGTGACCGCAGAGTCACTGATGTTCCACTTCATTCCAGCGGGCACCTGTCCGCGATTACAATCTTACGATGACAAAATCCAGACCAGGAAATTGGTCATTGACAAGAGATTTAAATGTAATTTGGAAGAAAATATTAATTATAGCTTGATGGGCATCTTTGATTAAATATTTCGGGCAGATGTCTAAATGTGGTTGACAGCTTGGCTTAAAATAATGGAATACTTCCACATCATCATTCCTAATGCAATTAAATTAACCGTGCTCGAGTGAATGTTTCGTTTTGCTCTCATTAAGAAATAAACAGTTATTGCTGTCCGGTACTTATAGTATGCATGTAATTAGAATATTTATTACACCAGCGGACTCTCTAACATGGGGAAATAAATTTTATAATTTCACACTGAGAAATGATCAACATTGGTATAAACTGTAATTTAATTGGATTGGAGTTGGACGTATCTCAGGCCAAGACCGTCTGTCTGAGGTTCAATAGGTCGACAGATCGATCCTCCTCAGTGGTCCACCCATTCCAACCAGTGATCCACGACTGGTCGATCAAATGCTATGGTGTGTGCTAACCTGTATGTGGGAAAGTGCACCCAAAAGATCTCTTGCTTTTATTAGAAGAAGAGTGGCCTACATATGTATGCTGCGGCAGCAGGTTTCCTCTATATAACGGTTCGTTTGACATCCAATAAACTGCTAATTAATTATCAATGTGTTCCAGTTGTGTTGTTAAACAAACAAACTTTTATCTTTAATTGGGTTGATACACCATTACTCACCACTGATAGAGAAACTAGTAAAATAATGTTGCTGTAACTTCCACAAAATTCACATTGATTAGAACTAGCTTGAATTGTTTTATTTCCTGTATTACATCGATGTAAAATGAGTTTTAAAAGTATCACAATAAAAGTATCTTATAAGTAAGGTAAATATTGGTGTGGAGTATTAAACTCGCTACCATGTATTACAGAGTTTGTACTCCAATGTAAGTGGCATGTCATGACTATACTCCAATGTAAGTGGCATATCATGACTATACTCCAATGTGTGTGGCATATCGTTTTATATTATAATAAACCAATAATATGTGGAGTTGTAGTGTGGATGACCAACTCTAAATATCGGCATGACGTGTATTTTCAAGTTGAAAATTTTTGTATTTGTCAAGATGGAGTTGCGTGACCGAATAAAGTATTGTTATTGTTATAAACACATGTAGTTAATTTATGTGTTTAAATTAATTAGCTTGTGAAGCTACCGATATTAAGAAGGGAATTCATATTATTCCAATTGCATAAATAGTGACATCTAATACTTTGTTAATCCCGAACACAACACCTTTCATTATGCTGGAGACAATTAAAATGTGAGGATTGTGTGTCCCCCAAGTTAATCTGTGAACGGAGAACGTGCACGCAAACATTAGCGGGCCAGCTGACCGTCTTCAAATGCACTTGTCGGGTAATGGACGGACACCGGAACTAGTAAATCACCCACAGATAATGATGGATCCTTGTTACAGCAGTAATCTGTCTGCCGATGACAGTGTTTTGTTGCACAGCCAAGGACAGGGGTCAGTTAAGTGGTCACAACAGTCATGTCCATCGAGGAATTTGTCTCTGATGAAACGGCAGGTTACAATGCTGTAATTATGGTTTGAAAATTAAGAGAGCTGGTTGTTTCCTGCTGATTCCGGTCGTATCCGGCTGGGGTTGACGAGGTGCTCCCGCCAGGTGTTTTGTTCCATGCAGGGGCAGATCCAGAATTTTGAACAGAGGGGTCACAATATAGCTGTAAAAAATTGGCTACCTGAATAAATGTTAACAAATTTAGCGGCAAGGTATCTTTTATATATGTTTCCTTGGGGCAGATCCAGAAATTTGAGCAAAGGAATTGCAACATAGCTTTAAAAAATTAAATACCTAAAACAAAATTGTTAACTAATTTAGCAGCAAGGGATCTTTTATATATCCTTCCTTGGGGCAAATGCAGGATTTGTAAATAGACAGGGGCCCCAATATAGAAATAGTATGTATCATTTTCCAAACATTAACTTATTTGGCCCAGCTTCCTCACAGACATGATAGTACATACCACAACCTTTGACTTACCAGTTTTAATAGGGAAACCCCAAAGAAATCTACTGAGGAGGATTGATCCTTGTCACTGTCCTCCATAGATCTAAGCCATGAGGTTAGAGCAACACAAATTGCACCTATTATACATATTTATATCTGTGTTATCTACTGAGGAGTATCGATCCCTCAAACCCATGCACCTCGGGTTAAGATCACACTCATCCATCTATAGATCTAAGCCATGAGGTTAAAGCAATACAAATTGCACCTATTATATATGTATTTATGTTTGTGTGGTCTTTGAGAAGTACAACAGGCTGTTAGCTCGATATTATCACAACTGTTACTTGCAGTTGTCGGATGCACAGATCAAACTACTTGAACATAAACTGTTCTGTCTGATTAAAATATAAGCTGCTCGCCTGTAAACATCAAATGTTAGATCCACTGGTGGAAGAAAAAACTAATTTAAGCCTCTCTCCAAAAAGCAATAGAAGTGGACCAGACTGGGCTTTGATGTGTGTGCACTTGAATTTGTTGTGAAAACTCATTTGTTACTTGGCCTGATATTAGGCTTATCTGTCACTTAATACTTGACAAGATCTGGCAACTGTATCGGTGGGTTTTTTTCCTGATGAATAGGGAAAAGTTCAGCAAGCTAAAGAGAGAGGTCCCATAAGAGAAAGCATGTGTGAAGGAGTTGTACAATTATTCATTGTCCATACCTGACTCATTCTACCAGTTCCACTGCACAGTTGTGCCAGACTAATTGAAATATTGTCTCCCATATTGATTGATGTATTGCGAACACTTTACAATTAAATCATTTGTAGATTACATATGTGTAGCTGTTTGTAACTAGATGTCTTGGATATATCCAACAGGCCTGTATATATGGTGTTTGTTTTGTAAGTACCGGTACCTTGAATAGCGAAAAAAAATTTTTTGTTTTGTTTTGTTATGACAGTGGGCCTAATATTATGCTTTGTAAACAGATTGTCCCATGGCATAGTTTGGGTGAACTCTTTGAACCCCGCCTAAATACAGATCTCAGCCTAAATACAGATCTCAGCTCTGATCGGTAGACGTTTCAGGGAAGTAGTAATAAATAATCATTCTCTCTTTAATTAAGTGTGATAAACGTGATCCATGACCGGTCCATCAAAGGCCATGGTGAGTGCTGTCCTGCCTGTGGAAAAGTGCGTATAAAAGATATCTTGCTGTTATTCGATAAGAGTAGTCTATTTGGCAGCAGCAGGTTTTTTCTGTGACCAAGTGTCGATATAACTGCGTTTGACATGTAATAACCACTGATTAATAATCAATGTGTTCCAGTGGTGCCATTAAACAAACCAACTATCTTTATTAACTGCTTCCAAGCTGAATATTATCTGCATACTGTGAGTAAACTTGTATCTGGATGAAAGAAAAGGAAAGATAATGTTTGTTTAATTACACTGCAGACATTCCAACTCCTTTGATATACCAGGCATGGAAAACTCGTTCTTAGTCTACCTACAAAAAAAGCCAATTTCATTTCGTCATACTTTGAGAAACACCCTTGATTATTTGCCTTGAATTATTTCATTGATTTCACAGACTATGCATACACCAATCATGAATCATACATGATGCGCAATAAAACATAGTCAGCCTTTTGTTGCTAATTTTACGGTCCATGCGAGGGAAATAATGTTGTTTCAAATTATCTGATTTATCAAACTCTGATGATCCAGTGTGGGATTTAGGAAATTGAAAATCTTCCCTGTTCAGAAATAATCTTTTTTATTGAACTAAATTTACTTTGGACGTCAGACATCTGAAACCCTGATGGGTCGAAGGATCGATCCTTCTCATGGGGGACCCGTTGGATTATTTCCCGTTCTAACAATTGATCCATGATGGGTCTATCAAATTCCTTGGTGTGTGATATCCTGTCTGGGGAAAGTGCACATAAAAGATCCCTTGCTGTTATTTGAAGAAGTGTAGCCTATGTGACAGCAGCGGGTTTCCTCTGTGACCAAATGTAAATATAACTGTGCATTTGACATCCAATCACCGCTGATTAATAATCAATATGTTCCAGAGGTGTCGTCAAACAAGCAAACTTTATTTATCTGTACTTTTTCTTTGAAAATGACCCACCCCACAGAGAATCCTGCCTGTTGGCCTGTATTGTAGTAGGTTATTGGCATCTGTTCTCTCATCACTACTTCTCCTAGTTGATTTTTACCTGACTTCATGTGTGGTGGGATTGAGGAGGATGGTACTAGGCATACAGTGTTTTGGCTACCTATAGTGGGCAGGCTGTTTGTTAGTAAATACATCTTAAACCAGAGATTTGTGTCAGATTTGGTGGATTAAAAAGTCAGTGCAGAAAGCTTTTATGGGCCTAAATCTCTCTGGATTTTGGTTTAGCTTTTGACATGTTGAATTTGGCATACGATTTTTAAATACCGGTGGTTTGAATGCTTTGCTTGTTTTGGCTTTATGAATACATGTATTTGCATGTATTTTTTTGTGTACAGGAAATCTTTGTTGAACATTGTTGTTAGAAAGTCTATTTGACATGTCAGGTTTTTTGTAAAAATTTAAATTGTAAATTATGTCCACTTTATGCCATGTCAGCATTAGTTAATCACCTTCGTAACACTACTCCAAATTATAACTCCTTGTAAAATGTCCATTTACATCCATTATTTAATCATACAAAAGCCCACGTCTCCTTGAATAGTGTAGTACTGTACATGTATATGTGAATTGAAATAAAGAAATATTTTTGTTATTTCCGATTTTCCTGGTAAATGCTACATGTATGTTGCGACCACAGTTCATGAATGTAAGATTACTTGTGAGGGAAAACAAGGTATACATTTACATACATTCAAGTAGGTACCACTTTCATTTGTTTACTTTACACTGTCTACGCCTACTTTCCAGCTAGCAAGGGGATAAAAATAAAAACTATATTAAATACCCTGCGGTTTGGTAACAGAAGCATACTGGGTAATTATGTGATTATGGTGGATTTCCCAATATGATGTTCTTGTAGACCTACATGTACATAGTATTGCAGATTATATGCTATCTATTATTGGCCAGCTAAATGCTATGTACACATTTATTGATCAGTGTTATAATTATATAGCCAATGGCCAAAAGTTTTGGGTGCTTACATCCATTGAAGTTACAAGCAACCCATGCTGAGCATGATCTGCCATCACAAGTCAAATCCCAATGTCAGGGCTCTGGAGAAAAAAAAAAGAGCTTTTGAAATTGGAACTATGAATTCATTAAAGGGTATGAATTGATTTGTACCCTTTACTAAATTCATATTATAGTTAGTTATAACTTATTTACGTGGTTCTATCCAATTAAGGTTCAAGCATGTCTGTCTTGGTCATGCAGTTCAGCTCCCTCGACTGCCTGTCCAGGACAGAAGTTAGTGTTAAAATGGTAGTGAAAACCCACTACTCCTATTTGATAACAAGGGATCTTTTATATGCACTATTCAGATATTATTTTAATGCTGCATAAAATATTTCCCACTTAATAATCTATTTTCTTTTCTTTTCGCAATGCATGTCTCACTTTACAATCTGCTTTTTCTTTTCTTTTCGCAATATTTGGTAGTAAGAGTTTAAATTATATTTCTAATCCACAAACAAATACAGATGGTGGTGGATAATACTAGGATATTTTTTTAAGAACTAAGTGCTAAAGTGCAGGTCCCACACTCGTGATTAAATATTTGGCAGCGTCAAACATAAATTGAATCCCTTTGTGTCCATGTTAGTAAAAAAATTAATGTCTTTATCCATGTTCTCATAGTTCTTGATATTGGTTCATTTCTGTCGGCTGTTGTTGCCTTGTACCAGTCTACTTAATCCAAACGCATTAACTGTGCATCGCTTGCATGTTTTGATTATTGATGCAATTTATTCCAAGTACATCTCCCTTTTCATTCAGTCATTGATGTTTTTTGTGGTGTTAACAAGGGAACAGATGGCAGTAATTTCCACACCACCATGCAAAACCCTAATCTGCATTCACACACACGAGTGTGGGGTAAAAAAATATTACAACAAACATTCTATCCACCAATACGAACTGTTATTTCATTACAGGTTTTTCATCCTCGTTGCATTCCAAGACATTTTAATTAAAACAATCTATAATGATTTGTGGTTGGAAGGTATCAGATTTCTAATTCCCCTGTGATGAATCCTGCATTACAGCAGGTATGACCTGAGGTTCAGTCTTTACCAGGATGCGACTAACTTGCTGTATTAATGATGCATGGAAATGCGATATTTTGCCTGTGAGCGACCCGCCAACCAGACAAGTGGTGAATCGACATGATTTTCATTTTTATGATCTCACGACATGCAATTGGCGTGTAGTTTACACATAACTATTCACGTGCTGAATGATTTGCTGTTTGAATATTTTAGTGTAATCAGGTGGTAGAAAGGCTTGAGGACAACAGCATCGAAAAAAATCACCTATCTATGACAGCATAAGCAGGGTTGTTGGTGTAGGAAAGGAGGTGGGGATGCTATGTCTTTCAATTTAAGATATTTTTTCTGTATACATTGTTTGATTGCAGATTTGTCTTTTTTTACCTTTATTATATATTTTTTATATTATTTATATTATATTCTCCTCACAATTCTTAATTCCCATCCCATTTAAACATTCTATCTCTGGGGCCTGATGAAAGATATAGATACAGTATCGTTTAGTGGTATACGAGACTCGATTTGATGAATTGAATCCAGGAAGGTATATCAGCATACAATTAAGTGATCACTCAGTAAACCTCGTTAGATATACATTTATACTTCTTGCTGGGTGAACTAAATTGACAAAGAATTCTGTTTGAAGAGTATTAACACTGCAGGTGTGTAGCTGACCATTCTAATCATGGCTGAAACATGGCTACTACATACCTTAAACCTCATTGTGGTCTGCGACCCATAAATATCACCATGTTGGACTCCCTTAACCCCCATCTCTCAACATTCGTGATACAAGAAGTAATTGTGGACCAAAAATGCATTGTGAAAAATGAGGAAATTGTACTGGACTAACATATCGGTCTACCTCATCAGCATGTTCCATGGTAATATGGCCTACCATTGGTCAGTATGTTCTGATTGATTGATTTGTAAAGTGGGCAAAATTGTGGCAATTAACTGGCTTCTTGGCATAAGATAGCCCAAACCTGCCTAGATAAACAAAACAAGATCTGTGTGTTTACAAGCAGATTTGCTCCAAGTAATCAACAAATGCGCTATTTGTGGAAGAAGGTTTTTGGTCTGTTGCCGCTGTTTATTTCTATGTTATAATGTAATGTGAATGTAAAGAGGTTATGGTATAAGCGATGTAAATGAAAACACATTGGGGAGTGTTACCACATCTACTCATACTCTATGAAAACAAAATGTTTTATACCATACCAACCACTGGAGCACATAGAATAATAGTCAATGGCTATTGGATATCAAACACGCAACCTACTGGTGTCACAAAGGCTGTTGTTACCAAATAACAACAAGGGATCTTTTATGTGCACTTTTCCACACACGATGGCCTTAGATGAACCAGTTGTGGATCAGTGTAAACATAGTGGCCCCAATATAGAAATTAAGTACCCATTTTTAGAAATTAAATTACATAGAATTTTTTTTCTAAATTTGCTGCTGCCATTCCAACCAATGGACCACGACTGGTACACCAAAAGCTCTTCTGTCTGACATTGTGTACATCAAATATCACTTTCTGTTAAAGGAAAAGGGTTCTTCAAATAACAGATATATTAAAAATTAAGTATAAAGCATGTTAATTTTTAAATATTTACATGAAATGCACAACAATTGTTAAAAATGCAATTCTAAGAATTTTTTGAATTTTTTTATTTAGTTTGGAATGTCTGAAAATATTTTTTATAAAATAATGTATTTTTCTGACAAAATAAAAGCTATTAAATGTTTTGTGGTTTTTTAATGTTCAAGAAAAAGATGGATGAGTTAGTATTGGAATTTAACTTTTTTGGTCCACAAAAATGCAACTCTACATATTTGCAACTGATTGATATGACAACAATGCTGATGGAATTTGATGGTCTTAGCAAAATAGAATTGCCAGCAAATAATAGTGATAAAAACTTCGTCAAAAACATTAATACATTATCTGGAGAAAATTGACTGCCAAAATTGCTATGATAATTATGATGACCAGGAAATGTCCAGGGTGACGCACACTGGTTTGCTTTAGTCTAATGGATTTGTCCAATTATTTGGTAAAAAGATGACTCGCATGTACCGCGTTAATCCTCCAGTAAGACGGACACTCGGAAGGGACCTATGGAGACTCTGCTTGATGGCCGCTGATTATACGTCACAAAACATCCCTTTATTCCGTGACCACACTGCGGATTATTTGCGTTAAATTTCAGAAGAAAAGTGCCAAATTACAATGGATTGTTTCCCAATTATTACCCCACGTCTATTATTGGGTTCTCTTAAAAAACGTTTTTTTATGTCATGTTGTACTGGAAATAATATGAAAGATAGTTATATTTAATATAATTTGCATGACGCCATTTACAAAGTATTGCGTTTGTTAAAAGTTGTGAATCTCAGACACGTATCTAGGGTTTGTAAATCGAGGGAGCACGGTATTGAAATATTGGTTAAAGTTGTGAATCTCAGACACGTATCTAGGGTTTGTAAATCGAGGGAGCACGGTATTGAAATATTGGGGCCTAGTATAGAAATAAATGCCATTTTGTCAAATTAAAATTTTGTGTATGTAATTAGAAAATATGCATTTTAATAAATAATGGGAACCCATGATACATTTTTCATTTATCTGATGTTATTTTTATTCGCTTACGGCGATGGTTGACCATTAAATGCTTACTGTGGTAGAATGAAACACGTCTGGTTTATTAAATTCCGTGTTGTGTGGTATTCTGACTATGGGATAGTGCACATAAAAGACCCCTTGCTGTTTTTTAGTAAGAGTAGCCCATGAAGTGGCGACAGCAGGTTTCTTCTAAGACCATGTGTCTATACAACCATGCATCTGACGTCCAATAACCGCTGATTTATAATCAATGTATTTCTAGTGGCGTCGTTAAATAAAACAAACTTTACTTTTATCATAACTAACTGCATTGATTTTGTACTGACAATGATAAAATATTCCATATACCATGTACCTGGTAGATAGATGCTTCATCATGTTTTTGAATATTAAAAAATATCTACTGTTTGCTTGGGTGTATCTGTATTTGCACAAGACTTATTAACTAGATGTGGCAGGATGCAAAATGACAGGGTTCACATCGCAAAATATGTTTACTCATTTTATAAAAGTGCTAATCAAATTCCAGTAGTTGCTTTTCCATTCCCCATCCAGTAGGAAAAAACTGCTAATCACAATTTTAAAAACAAATTGCAACCTGTGTGGCAGATATTTTCCATGTCAAGAAACAACATATACATTACATGTTGCAAATTTTATTTATCCTATATAACTCTTGTGGTGGAATCATTTAGATTCCACCCACAATTAGTTTTAAAATTCCTTAGGAAAATTGGGTTTTACTCTAAATTTTAACAACATTTAATATTGTTCTTAGTTGTCATCATTGTTTTTTAGTTTCATCATTGTTTTTTAATTGCATAATTTTTGGTGAAGTGCTGGACACTGATTTTTAGTATCATTTTTTATCATTACCATATTCTGACACCCAATTAATAGCCGATGTACTTTTTCGTGCTGGGGTGTCGTAAAACATTCATTCATTCGTTCATTCATTAATTCCTATAACACTTCTAAAATAACATTTTAACTCAATATTTTTAGTAATAAATCACAAACTGTAAAGTGGTTCAAGCACTTGTCATTACTAATATGACGCCATCGCGTTTGGCTCAAATGTAGTAAGTCATCGCTCACTTTAACCAAATCCAATCAAAATATTACGTTAGGACCCGCAATCACTCACTTTGGCACCAAACGTTTCTTCTCTGCTGCATCTCCAGACAATTATTGCTTGACCGTAGAAATGTTCTGACTTTTTATCTGCAGATTTTGACGACGTATATGTACAATGTTAAACCAGGAATTTTACATAACATAAATACACTTTGAAATTCTATTGATGTTTATAGTCATATAATAAATGGATACAATTATGTAGATGAACAAGGACAGTATTTTCTTTTCTGTTTATACGCAAATGCCAGCTTCATTTCGTCATCATGTGATCATGCTTTTTGCGCTAAAATGGTGTTAAAGATAAAGATAAAGTTTGTTTGTTTAACTATGGGCAAATAGCGGGCGGACAGAGCACGAAAGCCCTGAAACGCAATCTGTCTAGGAGAAAGGAAAACTCCAAACAAAAACCATAGGGAGGGATCCCGTTTACGATCTATCCTCCTGTG
>JAULBR010100110.1:0-11285 GCA_032355825.1 Melanodrymia aurantiaca
CGTTTGTCCACAGCACCAGTTGTCCACGTCGTCCAGCCACGCTAAACAACAACAACAACAACATCAACAACAACAACATCAACATCAACATCAACATCACGAAAACATCACGAAAACATCACGAAAACATCACGAAAACATCACGACATTTTTAATAACCCTAAAATAGTTCTTAAAAAACAATCATCATTTACAAATAACTAATTTAAACAATAAAATGCTAAGAAATAGCCTTTCGGACAACGAGCCTCTTTAATAACCCTAAAATAGTTTTTAAAAATTCATCAATTTACAAATACATGTAACTACATGTACTTTAAACAATAAAATGCTAAGAAATAGCATTTCAGGCAACGGGCCCCCGTAGCGCAGTGGATAATATTATTACTGGTAGGTACTGGGTTGAAATCCCATTCGTGGTATATGGGATTTTTAATCAAAGTACCGGTGTAAAAGGAACGCAAGTCCGGGTATATAATAACAAAATGGATTAAATAATAAAATAAATCGTTACGGAATAAACCAAATAGTATCATCATTTCACAAGGCACGTTAAACTATACTTCATGTCACAACATTTGTAGTACCGGTATGTTTTTCGTAGATAACTTTAGTTTCGTTTAACTTAGAGAAAAATGGTAAACAATTTTGAAATTTTTTAATAAGTCCTATTTTTGTGGGCAAATTATACAACGTTAGGTTAACAAATAAAAATATTTTAATGCAAAAAGTCTTCAGAAAAATCCGCAATGGCCGACGATAGATTTCTCTGAAGATTTTATTGTAAGTAGGCCCCCCTACATGTATTTGCATTACAATATTTTTATTTGTTACCCTAAAGTTATATAATTTGCACACAAAAATAGGACTTCTTTTAAATTTTCAAAAATGTTTACCATTTTTTCTCTACGTTAAGCGAAACTAAAGTTATCTACGAAAAACATACTACAAATGTTCAGACACGAAGGTTTTTTTGTGTGTGTGTGCACTCTGTCAGTTTTAGGTCATCAGGATTTGAAACATGTTCGGACGCATGCGCTGAGGCTTGTTTGCTTTACGGCTTGCGTCATCCTCCTATTAAACATGTTTGGGCCATTCCAACATTTCTAACGATCCTATGCCTATAATAACTGAAAATTGAATGAGATTGCAAAACTACAATCTTCCTTTTTTTTCTCATCAATTGCTGAATAAATTCTACTGACAATATATATTTATTTTTAAAGGCACAATGCCATAGTTTTAAGACGAATGCCACCATGTTTGCGCAGATAATGCTATTTGTAAGATATTTCTGGCTAATGTTGTATTTTTTCTTATTAAAATTAACATCTTATTGCGTTCAATATCAATATAATATTATATGTATGGGCGATTCCATGGTATTTGTCACGTCCGGAACGATTTGTTTTCATCATTTTGGTTAGTTACGACAAAACACTATGTTGTTAGGAATTTCAATTATCAGTACCAAAAAAAATAGAAATTTGATAATATTTGCATGTACATGTATTTACATAACAAAGAGAAAAAAAATGGTTGCAGACGGGACAAATACCATGGAATCGTCCATATCCATTGCGTTTGTAGTAGACTACTAGGGTCCCAGGACTTTTGTCTGGCACGACGAGACAAATTATTTTAGACAAAAGTACTAGACATTAAGCTACTACAACAGTTGACAAGCAGCACATAGCATGTACATAATAATATTAATACTGTAAGCACTGATGTAAATAAATGTTAATTATACATGTAATAATAAGGAGCTAGAAATATAATATTACAAATAGCATTAGCGCCGTAAGCACGGTGGCATTCGTCTTAAAACTATAGTGCATTGTGGCTTTACTGTCTGTAAGACTTGGCACAGAATATGTTCTTTTACATTATGCATGTGAAAAGATTTTAAAATAGCGTTAAAGAAAATGAATGATTACTTTAGACGCTCCCGCTACATAGAAGCGATCTAGTTTTGTTGTGACTTTCTTCTTGACCGCCACGTCTGCTAGCGTGTCCATAGCTCTGACAGCAGCCTGTACAAAAAAACCACAAACAAATTAATAATAACACCCAGTAAATACCAGAGAATAACATTAACCTACCCTAGGGCAGATCTAGCATTTCAAAGAGGCATGTATACGGGTGTCTGGTCATGACATAAAGACGCAATAATTTAATAATCATAATTGAATTAATATTATGAAGGAGGTTTTTAATAGTTAGTGATTTCATCATAGAGTAGCGGGGTGTAGCTTAGCGGTTAAGCGTCCGCCTGCGGCTCGATTGGTCGATGGATCGATCCTCCTCAGGGGACCCGTTTGGTTATTTCCAGTTCCATGGCTGGTATATCAAAGGCCGTGGTTGGTGCTATCCTGTCTGGGAAAGTGCATATACAAGTTCTCTTGCTGTTATTAGAAGAAGAAGAGTAGCGTATGTGGCAGCAGCGGGTTTCCTCTGTGACCAAGGGTCGATATAATATTGCGTTTGACGTTTGACATCCAATAATCGCCGATTAATGATCATTGTGTTCCAGGGGTGTCGTTAAACAAACTGTCTATGGGTGACGGACGGCAGTATACTAGTATGTTATGTAGGTCTACACATGTCATACAGCAATTCATAAACGCAGTTATTCAACGTTCGATAAGTTATTCAGACTCAGCTTGATGAAGGTCACACAACGTGCTGTCAGGTTTAAATCACCAGCCGATGCCTGCAGTCAGCACTATCTATCCAGGTCTATAATAGAAGCCTGTTTCACAAAGCATAAACGTAAATATGTGACAAAAAGTGTTTCCCAAAACATGATTAAACATACGTATGTCCAATAATGAATAGCATCCTCGGGTAATACGCAACAAATGACCAGAAACCCATGACGTCTAAGCTACTAACAGTAGTCGTATCACTAACAGTTAGCGATCAAAATGTCTCTACTTACGTTTACGTCCACAACTAGTCGTAAACTAGACTTACGATGTTTTGTGAAACAGGCCCCAGCTATTTACTATGTTATTATTAACATGAAATATATACATGCCGTTAGGAGAATGGGAGATATTCCTGTTATCTGCCCTTAGCACCAAGCAAGGGAACAAGAAGGGTGTTAAACAAATAAGTATGCCCTCGTTTTGCTGTGTCCCTGGCTGATCAAATCGTGGAGCTTGCTTGTAGTATGCTTTTCGTAGATAACTGTAGTTTCGTTTAACGTAGAGAAAAAAGGTAAACATTTTCCAAAATAAAAAAAAGGATTATTTTTGTTTGCAAATTACGTAACTTTAGGTCAACAAATAAAAATATTTGTAATGCAAATACATACAAAAATTCTTCAGAAAAATCTCCCATTTTCAATGGAGGACGATAGATTTTTCGCATGTATTTGCATTAAAATATGTTTATGTGTTAACCTAACGTTATATAATTTGCAGACAAAAAGTCTTTTTTTAATTTTCAAAAATGTTTACCTCTTAGTACGTTAAACGAAACTAAAGTTATCTACGAAAAACATGCTACAAATGTTGTGACACGAAGTATAGACTTTCAACACCTGGTTAGCCCTCTATCGGTCCTAAAGGGGAGGCAACTATTACCACGATAGGGAAATCAGGAATGTCTCCCATTGCCTTTCTTGTGGTTCCGCTTTTTTTAACGAACACCAATACAATTTCTTTTAAACGTTTGCAATAAATGTCAATACCAACTAGAAACATGCTTAACTGAACATAAACAAATAACGTAAACAGTGCTTTCAATAAACGTAAGCGATAATAAAAACATCTATTGGCAAAATAATGATCATCGTTTTATGTTTACAACTAGAATCTCGATGGAATTCCTCTTGGTCACTATATTTTTTCCTTTCGTTTGCGCCCAGGTTTCCTTGCATGTGTGACGGCTGGGATGCCAGGCATGTTAGTATAATCACATTCCGAGGTATAACTTTTGAATCGCTTAGCACCTCCAGAGACGGAGGCATCATCAGAATCGTTTGCAATGTCTAACTTGCTGTGTTGTTTCGTGATGTGCCAGTTTAGCGCAGTACGTTGTCTACAGGTGTAGTCACAGAGTTCACAGCTCAGCGGTTTTTCGTCAGAGTGAATTCGCATATGTACCCGCAGATGTTTCTTCTGGTAAAATATTTTAGTACAACCTGGCCACGTACAAGGATTGCTTCTTATATTTAAGTGAGCAGTTTGGATATGGGAATTCACTGCAATCTTAGTGTTGGTGGCAAACGAACAGCCTTCATATGCACATGTGAATCGTCTTATCCCTAAATGAACGACATCGTAATGACTTTTCATCCATTGCTCGGTTTTAAACAAGTTGGGACATCCCTCGAATTTGCATGGGATGGTTTTTTCCGTATGTTTGCGGATATTATGCTTATAAAGACTTCTTTGTCTACAAGATTCACCGCACATCTCACAGATAACAAGCTGCTCGTGGCTACACAGTGATCCGTGTACGTTGTGCAGGTGCTGGCGTAATCCATCCTCAGACGTGAAGTCTGCCCCACAGGTGTCACAAAGCAGACACGAGTCTGCCGATCTAAACTTAGATGAAACGTGACTGGACTGAATGTGTCTAATAAACTGATAGATAGTCTTTGAAGTTTTAGAGCAACATGTACATATGTACCAATTTTCTTTAGCGTGAGTTGACCGGATGTGATCCAAAATTGAAGTCCCAACCGGTGCAGTATACTCGCAACCAGAAAAGAAACAGATGAAAATATTGGATATATCGTTATGTTTTGTTCCCCGTCGATGATAGGACAATTGATTAGAAGACAAAAATTTGTCGTTGCAATATTCACAATGAAATTGATAATGACTTGAAATATGCTTATTTGCATCTTCAAACTTTGAACAAATTTGAGGACAATAGGAACACGCATATTCGTTATCAGATATCTTCTGTACCTTTGGTTTGTTATCGTCGCTTACGACCCGAGGTTTGTTGGCATCGTTATTACATGTAACATTACAATTATCATTAACCTTGGAATTACCACCACCAGGTGGAACAATAACAACAGTTAACTGATCAACATCACTATCAGCATCGGAACTTTCAGAGTCCTTGTGTCCTGGTGGTTGATAATCATCATCATCATTATCATCTTTGAATCTTGGTTTATTTTCTTCCGATTCATCATCAGGAGAATCTTTAAAAATTACGAAGTCCTCATCCAGTGATTCATATTCCGACATTGTATCTGAAGAAACTCTGGCCACTTTCTCAACCTCGGAATCAGACAGAGGTTCAGGATCTTCCACCGAATCGGTTTCCGAGTTTGATGGATAGCTATGCTGACCTTGCTGAGCAGAAATGATTTTGGATGTGGAGGTTATTTCAGCATCATCAGCAGCAGGCTCGGATGGTCTGGGAGTTTCGTTATTGTCAAGGTCAGGAGGTTCCGATTTGACTTCGACGACACTCGCTGAACAAGTCTCATCCTTCACGTGTGGTTGGTAGTTATTATATTCCTCCGTATTCGAGAGCATCCTGAAAAAGAGATCACATTTGTGAGAAATGTATGAACTCAACATTATGAATTAATTCATACACTCTATTGGGACCAATTTTTTTAGCATTCTATGATTATCACGTGACCAGTGTAGTCCGGTTTGGTAGCAAATAAGAGTTTTACTAATGGTGGCCACCAGCATAGCTTCCCCACAATTGATAGTTATGTATCTTCATTTCATTAATGCATCAATAGTACAGAAATAGCAATAAATTAATACATCCAACTTTAAAAAAAAAATTGTATATACATGTAACATGTTCAATTACAGTTCAATGGATACTCCTTCTTTCTAAAGTAATCACATTGTGCACGCCATTTTGAGCCGATCTATCTTCACCAGCATATTACATGTACATGTAGGTGCACACCACCGCTCAGAACATTTTGCAATAGAGTATGTCGCTGGTTAGCCACTTCAAGAGTGACACACCAGTCAGTTGGCCTGCCAGACAATACAGTACACTAAAACAGATACTAGTGGTGATTTACATGTACATGTAGGATAGGATTGTATTTGACAAACTCCTGAAGTCATCACTGTTTAAAGCCACCATTTTGATTTTAACACAGATACCACCATTTCAATAATACATGTAATACCGCGGTATAGGGTCTAATACAATACATGATATGTTGTGCACATGGCAGATGACAGTCACTGGTGGGTCAAGATATGCTCCAGATGCCACCATTTCAAGTATACATGTAATACCGCAGTATAGGGTCTAATACAATACATAATATGTTGTGCACATGGCAGGTGACAGTCACTGGTGGGTCAAGATATGCTCCAGATGCCACCATTTCAAGTATACATGTAATACCGCGGTATAGGGTCTAATACAATACATAATATGTTGTGCACATGGCAGGTGACAGTCACTGGTATGCTGGCATTGAACAACAAATCTACACGTACAGGTGTATGTATTTATTATTTCACTTTGTTAAATGCATAAGTTGTGATAAATTCATTCTATAATCACATGCATGTAACAAACATAATACAACAATTACAGTATAATTGTGATCTCAAATTGACCCAATGAAAATTGTAACTTACATGTAGAAATATCTACAGCTTGGTATATACATGTACATATAACCACCTGGAACATGTACAATGTATAGCCATTTTATCCACGTCCAGATAAATATTCAATCAGACTATTCGAGATAAAGTTTGACTGTACATGCGCATTGTAAATATTACATGTACAGTGGTGGCCTCAACTAAACAGTCACCTAGGCTTCAGCAGATCGCTAAAACTTCCTAGTAGGCACATAACTGACAATGGTCTAGACGAATTTTTTTCTGGCTGGATAACCCTCGGACTATACCTAGAGATATATATATCCCAAACTGACATCCATACCAGGCCAGTAGTCAGGATTGTGAGGGGGTGTTATTTAGGCTTATGGTGCCAACGATGTTAATTACTGCCCGTGTCAAGGCACCTAACCATGCCTAGACAACTGTTTGGTTGAGGCCACCGCTGTACAATGTAGTTCACATGTTGGACAATACATTTTGTGAAACTGGAAATGGTTGTAAAAAATGTACAGTAAGAAAATACATTCAATATACGTTAACCACATCAAGCCAAGGGCAGACATTGGGGTAAATTATTGTTCAATCTTCCCCCTCCAACAGATATTGCTCATGTGAAATCATGTATATTACATGTATATGCAATTGCGCGTGACATCATACCATTTTTCTACATCAATTGATATTTTCCTACAGTACGAATCTACGATCATACCGATGTCATATGTCTTAAGAGGAGAGGGTGGGGGAGATAAGTGTAGTTGACATAAGCTAATTTCGGTAGTTTTACATTTATTTGTGAAGAACAACTCCAAATTCATTAGTTAAAAAAAATAATTTTAAATTCCACAAAGTTATAACAAAAGCATACATTGTATGAGATGAGTTTTAATTAAAAATATTCTTAAAATAAATCAATGTAAAACTCTACATCACAGGTTCAATGCAGCAGACAACAAAGTTGGAGGAAAATGATAAAAATGTGTTTCGTCAGTTAAGCTTCATGAATGATAACGTCAGCCATTTTCCATCTACTAGACGGACCAAGGATTTCCATTATTTTGTACTACTAACTGACATTATTTTATTGTAATCTTGTGTGTGTGCGGTGGCCTCAACCAAACAGTCACCTAGGCACGGGCAGTAATTAACATTGCTGGCTTCATATAAGCCTAAACAACACCCCCTTCACAATTTTGGCTACTGGCCTGGCATGGATGTCAGTTTTGGACCTCTCTAGGTATGGTCAGAGGGTTGCCCAGCCAGAAATATTTTCATCTAGACCCTTGTCAGTACTTAATCTGCCTAGGAGGTTTTGGCCAAATGCCAAACCTAGGCGACTGTTTCAGTGTTTGGTACACACTATATTACAACTTAAAAATCAATGAACATTTTTGGCAGAATGACCATCCCCCTTTAACACTGACTTAATATATTTAAGCTAATGTATAGTGATTAGATGGTTTAATGCAAAAATATAATTATACAAGTTGCTTAAAATAATGAGTGAAATTGCACTGATCTTTTTTAATGATCATCATATTAAATGCCACAATGTGATTGTGCAGAGTTCGAACACTTCTATGGTTTATAAACATAACTTATACGACATGTGTGGTGCCGCAAACATATGACCGATTGTAAATCACCTCTATGTACCACTGTGTGGTGATCTGAGTGTAATAAAGTTCTGTAAAAAAAAAAAAAAAGGTTCTGAAAATGTCTTCACGAGCTGTCGCTGGCCTTAAAACAGTGTACATACACGTAAGCGTCACGTGTAAAACGTCCATCATGAATTTGATAAATTTATTTTCTTTTTGCGTCCCGGTTTTAAGGCATGAGTTACAGCAGGAATGCCAATGGACGTAGGAACATCATAGTGTTTTGTTGCAAGTTTCAATTCATCGGAGACAATTGAGAAGAAGTCCGACGTAGCCGTTTCATCCTGGTGTTTTTTTGTCATGTGCCAATTCAACGCTGTGCGCTGCCTGCACCGGTAGTCACAAAACTCACAGCACAGCGGTTTAAAATCCGAGTGGATTCTCTGATGTATCACCAAATGTTTCTTGTCGTAAAAACTCTTACCGCAGTCAGGCCACACACAGTGTTCGGTGCGTATTTTCAAATGAATCGCTTTAGTATGAAGCTCAAACGAGGATTTGTTTCCAGTCCGAAAGGAACATCCATCGTACGGACAGCTGTATCGTTTGATTCCCAAGTGCACCGACTTGTAATGGGACTCCATCTGACCTTTGGCCTTGAAAAAGAGAGCACAAGCGACAAACCTACAGGGGATCGTCTTCTCCGTGTGGCGGTTAATTCGATGGTGCTGTAGCTGAAGCCGGTTGGGGAACTCTACGCCACACATCTCACAAATAACGGGGGTCTGGCCAGGACTGCGACGCGATCCATGGACATCATGTACACTGTACAAATGTTCCCGGAGACATCTTTTCTTCAAGCCACAAATATAACAAAGACTGTACTCGTTTCTCCGGGCAACACTGTGAGTTGTGTTAATGTGTTTCTGGAACTTGCGTATTGAGTTGGACTCACGCAAGCACAGTGAGCACTTATACCGCTCTTCATTGGCGTGCTGGTGACTAATGTGTTTTAAAATCTCTTCCCTACTTTTACCTATAAATTTGCAAGTAGAAAGAAAACACTTTACCACATCATTGTTATGGCGACTTTCGATGTGTACTTTTAAATGCGGTACAGTCAAAAACCTCTGATCACAATGGTCACAATGGATTTTGTAATGACTCAAAATATGACCGTCCGCATCGTCCAAATTGGAACTAATGTGAGTGCAATACGAGCAACCGTATTCCCTATCCGAAAGTCGCATAACGACAGGATTTTGCAACGAACCCGAGTATTTAATGTCAACTTGATCAGCTTCGGCACATTCAATATTTGACTTCTTTTCACCACCTTCAGAGGCGTCGCATATAAATTTGACAAACAATTTATCATCCAATGTTTCGTTTTCGGATAAACAATCAGAACTCATATCCGTGTCTCCTTCACTGACATTAATTTCTTCACACTGCAATGAAATATCGGACACAGTCCGACTTGGTTTGTTGTTCGTAGACGACGTATCTTGCGATGATTGAACACCTTCCGATGATTGAACAGCTTTGAGTGGTAGTTGGTTGTCCCGTACCTGTCTTGTTACATCTTCTATAGAACGGTATGTTCTATGATCCCCACCCACCTTGTCCGCAGATGGAGAACTATGCGACAATGGAACAAATTTCCGAGATACATTCGATTCCTTTGTGGTAGATGCACTAGCAGGTTTTGAAACGGTACAGGAAATTTCAACAGGTTCATGGTAATTGAAAGCTTCATTCTTGACTTCAACAGGGTAAGAAACATTACCGTCAGGTTCATCCTTTATTTTGAAATGATCGAAAGGAGCGGTGCCAGAATGATGCCCGTTGTACTGAAACTGGTAATAACCAACTTCATCATCCTGGTCTAAAGATTGTTCGTGAGTCTTGCAAGACTTCATAGGGTCATTAGCTCTGAAACACAAAATACGAACAATTAATCTCTAGAAGAAATGCAATGTGCATATAATAAGGCATCGTAATAAACACATTTAGCTATTTTAGTATGTCTTCGACAAATTTTAAACTTTGCCGAACTCCCCTCACCCCCCATCACCACATATATGTACTGTACAATAAGGATTATTTTGTTGTATGAAGACGTATCTATTTGTGCACATTGTAGTGACAATTTGTATGTAAAATTAAGCCACTGAGGACCATTCCAACAACATACATGTACCAGAGGTTCCCCATGAGCCATAAATTGGGCTCTTTTTAAACATTCTAATGAAATTATATTATTTTAGTTACAAGTGGAAAATTGGCTAAATGGAAATTCTTGTTCAGTGAGCACTGCAGTGATTTCGATATAAGTATATTCAATTTATAAGTAATTTTTGTATCAATTAGTTTGGAGTTGTTTATATTTATAAACAAACGTTAAAATAAGAAAAATAATTTTATGTCAAATATGACCGTCCCCCTTTAAAATTAATTTTACTGGATGCGGTCCGAATGCGGCCCAACGAGATGAATAACTTGACAGTAAGGAGCATCTGAAACTCTTGCCTTTAATAATAAGAAATACTCTACCAGCCAGCAACATGTCATAAATAGCATTAGATGCACACGTACGGTCGTGAACCTTTAAAAATGATATTCTTACTTGTAAACTTGATAAAGGTCGAGCAAAAGTCGGGCAACTTCGAGGTCGCTCTTTAGTGCATTGTCTTCTTTCACAATATTCCATCTTTCAATTTCATCGCCAACATAAATTTCTTGAACACTCTGTAATTTTGACCTGCAAGAATGCCGTCCCTTTTTTTCTTTTATTGAAATCATTTGTTTTAACTTTTCCGCCGATGATAATGGCTCGGCCATTTTTTTTTCTTAATCTGTATTTCCCTCCACTGTTTTGGAGCATCCGTCATAGGAGTATAATTCACTCAGCAAAAATATAGCTTATATTCCTTATAATATAAATATTTTACGTTTTGCCCCATGCCTGTTAGCCCCTAAAATTCCATGTCTTTTTTGTACTCCACTTAATTACCGTAGTTAGTTAGTTATAACTTATTTACGTGCTTATATCCAATTAAGGTTCAAGCACGTCTGTCGTGGTCACACAGTC
>JAULBR010100121.1:0-11285 GCA_032355825.1 Melanodrymia aurantiaca
ACTGGACCCAGGAAGCTATTCAGACAGTGTTGCGCGTTATTCAACAGACAGTGACTTTGAGTCATATTATATTGGCATGCAGTGACCAAAAGCGTCAGTGTGTAGGTCACGCGGTTTTTGTACAGTTTCAATTCGAACCAGTATTAATACGTGTGATGTTGAAATGATGACCGCAGTTGTGACACGCTTGGGCTACAAATACCACGTGACTTGCAATTACCCACTACGTAACGGGCTAACATGGATCCGACCTTGCGATAACGTATAGGTCAGTATTTTACTATTATAATTTATAATCATTAAGCAATAATTATTATAGTAGTTGTTTTTGGCAATAATGTTGAAATGGTATTGTTAAACGTACGTAGAGGTCTAAAAGCCTTGCCTGAGCATTCCTTTAACAGATCGTACGAGCAGAGTATGATTGTCACATTGACAGAGAACTCCAGATTGCATCTTACATGGATGTCTTACATGGATGTCTTACATGGATGGGCATGTCGGTTTGATCTATGCATCACCATAGACGTCAACAGTTAGAGTAAATAATGGTGACATATTGAAGTCTATCGCTTCATATTATCCTGTCCGTGATGAATGTATTTTAGGCTGACCAGTCAGTCCTGTTTGTCCGTGATGAATGTATTTTAGACTGACCAGTCAGTCCTGTTTGTCCGTGATGAATGTATTTTAGGCTGACCAGTCAATCCTGACTATGACTATATCAGTGAGAAAACCTAGACATTGGGAGACTATTATAATTTATAGTTGTCACGATATGACGCACCATAATGATTGACGGAGATGATGGCTGCAGTAATACCAGGATTTGGTTACGTTATATTTTAGTCGTTTTAATTAATATACATGTAGTATGTAAAAAGACACCAAGCTAGGCTTATTAAGAGTCGGCTATATATAATACGTACGTTTCTAAGGTGAAGTATTCGTCCTAATCTGCTCGATCTGGGGAATATATTAGAGTGTATTCTGTGATCTCCTATGAGTCCCACCCTGCCGTATCTCGAGTTGGCGTATCTGAATCTGTCTTTACCGCTGTTGTATCCGCGATGACGTGAGTTGTAACTATCGTATTGCATGGCGTAACCATCTTCCCTGTAACCATTGTGACCACCCGTCCTTCTACTCTGCCCACGATGACTGTCGTAATATTCACGTTCATTGCCATGACGACCATTACGATTGTTGTACCCGTGGTCCCCGCCTTCACCGTTGTGTCCACGGTAACCCCTGCCGTTGTCGCGGTAACCCCTGCCGTTGTCGCGGTAACCCCTGCCGTTGTCGCGGTAACGTCCGTTATAGTCAGTGTTAAGTCTGTTGTAACCACTATCTATATGGTATGCGCCGCGCTCCTCGTGGCTGTTGCTATGGCCCCAGTTGCTAGGCTGTTGGTAGCTGCCATGGCTGCTGTCGAGGTTGCCGTAGTGTCCACCAATGGCGTTGCCTCGGTAACTAGAGGGTGTGTAATGTCTGGTTGCACACGATAAAGAGATGAGGAACACGAGACACACGGACGGTATGACCAAACAGACCATGTTGCACTACAAAATGACGAAATCGATGTCATTAGTGGGAAAGGGAAGATATAATAATTATCACGTGCAAGAAGTATAATACGCAATTGCTAATACAGATGAGGATGATTTACAAGACGGATAATTATATTACAAACAAATTACGTGCACGCTTTCCTGGGTACGCAATCCACGCAGAAGAATATCGATATAACGTCTGGCAATAAAGTTTGTTTAACGACACCACTGGAACACAATTATTAGTAATCAGTTGTTATTGGATGTCAAATGCACGGTTACATCGACACTTGGTCACAGAAGAAACTCGTTGCTGCCACATCATTTATTGGCTACTCTTACCGAATAACAGTAAGGGAGAATTCATGTGCACGTTTCCACGGACCGAATAGTACACACCACGGCCTTTGATGGAACAGTCGTATATCTCAGATACGAGTAAATGGTATATTATAGCGAATATAATACTTATGCCTTGTTTAATACATGTACATGTATGATGTAGGGTGTAGGATAATTGCTCACTAGATCACGGTAAATACCTCAGTGGACAAACGCTTGCCAAAAGCCAAACAATGGACACAATTTTATACTCATCAATATTTTTTATCACCAATTATCTATATTCAAACAAATAATTTCAAGTTAAAATAAAAATTAAAATGTATATAAATAAGTATTAATATGAAGGTATAATCTTTAAACAATTAAAAATATATTTTTAAATACACGCAATTAACTCAATACTCTTTAATTAACCTGGTCAAAGGTTTCTCCCATTCATAGAAAAGACAGAACACACGTTTGATGAGAGTTTGCGCCAAAATTAGAATGGTATTACAGCTGGGATTATCCCCTCAGAAAACCAGCAAAGAGCCAAACTCAGAAACTACAGACTTATTCGGAATATAATAATGCTAAATTTGTTGTGACATTGCGACATAAAAATTTGAAATCATGAGTAATTATATAAAATATATAAGAGAAAAATGAAGAGAAAAAATTGTTGAACATTTGTAAATTTTTATTGTTTTGTGGAAGCGTTTGTCTGGTAATAAGAAATTGTCCGTACGCCGTATTACCTCAAATATAATTGTAAAGCATGCGAAGACTTTAATATTGCAGTGTTCTGCATGTTAAAGTAATAATAATCATAGAGTGTAATAATGCAACACTACACATGGTTTAACATAGAACACTAAAATACATACCAACTTGAGTCCACTATGCCGTATGTAGTAATAGACCAAAATGATTTTCTTATAATGTACTATATTATATATTATATAATACACACCACGTGATCTGGTGGCTGTTGTTCACGTCGTTGACAGAGTAGTATGACAATGATAAACGTACGTGTGTATATTATACAGCAGATAATTGATGATGGGAGCGCCGTGTACAAAAATATAGTTTGTTTAACGACACCACGGGAACATATTGATTACTAATCAAGGGTTATTGGATGTCAAACGCACGGTTATATCGACACTTGATCACAGAGGAAACCCGCTGCAACGAGTTATATAGGTTACTCTTACCGAAAAACAGCAAGGGATCTTGTATGTGCACTTTCCCACATGCAGGATAGTATATATTCTGAATTAGTACATGTATATCCATTAAATATGTGTGTGCGTGTGTGCGTGCGTGCGTGCGTGCGTGTGCGTGTGTGTATGTGCGTGTCTGCCCATACTATTTCACTATTATTTGTTAGAACTTTAGATTGCAATTTATTCCAGAAGTAATATTATGTTAAAATAATCACTAATGATGAACTATTTTAAATAGTATCTATTTGTATACATTGTATAATTCTTTATGTAATTTATGGCTTTTTGTTGACCAGTTGTGAATAATTGGTTGGACCGGGAATACTTACTGGTATGTATTTAATTAAATAAAATAAATAATACAGCGCGTTTTAAATAATAATAGACCTGAACAAAGTTCCTGTCTAAAATTAATATTAAATTTGTTTTTACAATTCAAGGGAGATAACTGGTTTTGCTCATAAACCGATCAGAAACTTCTCGGTTATTTTCGTACTCTCAATCATAATATTTTGTTTCTACGTATGAGAGTTATTCGCCCCTACTACTTGCGGTTATTTGATTGGTTGGTGAAAACTCGATAGATTTCAGCATCTACTTGAGGTGTGGGACTCCTTTTCTAAAACTAAAATCTGAAAACAACAAGAAACTATGAGTTCAAGTCCTATACACCCGTATTACCCAAGGGAATTAAAACTTCCGCATTATGTTCCGAATGAAAAAAGCGTAGTAGAACTTATTGGGGTGTCTTTCGGCGTTGTCGGAATGTTTATGGTAGTCACGTGGGTCTATGCCGGTGCTGTCAAAACTGTCAAATTTTCCAACTTGCAGCGTGTAATTCTTTGCTGGTTCGTCATGTCTGGTATAATTCACTCGGTACTTGAAGGTTATTTTGGTATTTTTCACCAGACTTTGGCAGGGAGAATGACATTTCTTGGACAAATGTGTAAGTGGTTTAATAGCATAAATTATTTAATTTTGATCCAAATTGAGGTGGTTTAGAATTGTGGGAGGGGCATGGCACCCCCTCCCCCACCCCAAATTATTTGTCGGTTCATGTCCAAATAATAAACTTGTAAGTTTCTAACATGAGCGTAGGCTAGGGTATTAGGGCATGGTCCTCCACCCGACCTGCTGAGCACTACTGTAGGCGAAGGGTGCGCTCCTCAGAAGCTAATCAATCTTGACAAGGCTCTGGTAGTAGGACGTTGTTCAGCACAAGAGCGTCCACCAAAGGTTAGATCGGTTGACCGATCAATCCACCTCACGGGACCCATTGGGTTATTTCCCGTTCCAACCAGTGATCCACAACTGATTCATCAAAGGCCGTGGTGTGTGCTATCTTGTCTTAGAAGGTGCACATAAAGGATCCCTTGCTGTTATTCAAAGAAATGTAACCTATGTGGTGGCAGCAGGTTTCCTCTGTGACCGTGCATTTGACATCCAATAACCGCTGATTAAAAATCGATGTTCCAATGATGTCATACAAACAAACTTCATCTTTTTTTAAATAAGGTTCATCAACCAATTTTAAACTGGAAAATAAAGAATTCAAATTTTTTGGGAGATAAATTGAATGTATTCTAGTACTTGTATGAAAGTAAGTCGAGAATGATTGTTGAGGTTACAAGAAAGTTACTAGTTGGTAACCAGGTTACGACAAGTGTATTACCATACATTGACACCCAATAGCCGATGTCTTTTTTCGTTAAACAACTAATAATAAGTAAAAAATAGAACTTTTTTATTCTTTGTATCAAATCACCAGATATCTGATTTACGGGCAGATTCAGTGTTTTATACGAACTCTTTGTTTTGCAGGGAAAGAGTACAGTAAGGGCGACAGTCGATATTTGAGGTTTGTATTTTTTGTACATCATGAAGATCTGTAAATATTTACAAACTCCTATCACTGACTGATGTGTTGGCTGAATATCTTTTGTTGACTATTATAATATTCTGAAATTGATTAAAGCATGTCACCATATCGTACAGCCTCCTGTGTCCGTACTAGATTTTACAAGCGTTCTTTTTGTTTCTTTCAGTTCTGACACGTTTGTGGTAAGCATGGAACGCATCACAGCGTTCGTGGACGGCCCACTCTGCATAATGACAGTCGTGGCGTTCTTCCGCAACAGTCCTTATCGCTACATACTGCAGCTGATTGTCTCCCTTTGTCAGCTGTATGGAGACACCTTGTACTTCATGACAGAAATCCAAGAAGACTTTACGCACAGTGAAATGTACCACCCGCAACATTTCTGGTTCTATTTTGTATTTTTAAACAGTTTATGGATTGTAATACCATTCTTGTTAATTATCCAGGCAACTTTTAAACTTGCAGGTAGTCAAAGTTTTCAAGACAACAGTATTAACCCACCTAAGAAGAAGAAACAGAAGTGATATTATAACAAATTGTTTACACTTGTTGGACTGTTCTATAGACAAAACAAAACAAAACTGCTCTGTTAAAGTGATACCCGTGATTTTTTATTTTTGTACCGTGTCACTTTTCCCAGTAGTCATTATAATGTTTTGTATTCTCAGTATCATTTTATGTGTTAAAGCAATGTGCTACAGAAATATTTATAAAAAAATCAGTTGTGATCTTGTGTGTACGATTAAAAATACCTTGCATTATTGAGTTATACTATTATGTTGCTACCTACCTACCATAATCTTTTATAGCTTATGTAGTCAGAACCAGACATATTCCCTGTTAATACAATGTACATTGATCAACTTTCTGGTAAGGGGCAGTAACTCTTGCCACCATAATAATAGTAATATGGTTGCAGTGTCTGCAACCATAATAATAATAATCTTATCAGTAATGATTGCATGTACATTTACATGTATTTATAAGTTTTGTTTGTTTGTTATATATACATGTTGTATTTTATAAGTTGTATACATGTAATGCACGATAATGTGGTCAACCCTAGAACAAATAAACTATTTTGATCGATTTGATTAACCACATATTCTTCAATTTGGCCTCATGGAATTTACATTGTCAGATACTTCAAAATTTGTTGTTAATAGAGAATTGAATTTACGTTGAATCATTCATTGATACTGTTATGTTCTTAATATGGCATTGAAATGATCTCATCATTATGTTATTCAGGGATACTCTCATCTTGTTAATATGGAACTGGGGCGGTATTTATAAAGCGACTTAAGTCAGAAATAAGACTCGAGTCTAAGAAAAAACTTATGTCTCTACGATTGTGACTTCAGTTCTGAGAAAAAAACAACCTCTAGACATAAGTTTTTGACTTACGTCTTAAGTTTCCTCTGAGGTCTCTTAAGAATTCTACATAAACTTAAGCTTACTTTGTCTTACCTTATTCAATTTAAAGAAACTTAAGAAAAACTTAAGTTGTTTGATAAATACCGCCCCTGAACTGATCATGTCTTATTTGCTAATAAACGTTTATTAAAGTGAAAACAAATTGTTCAGTGTGTCATTACAGCCTTGCATTAAAATACAGAAATGATATAATATACACTTTGTCCATCTGTGAAATGTATGTGTGTCTCCAGTTGAGTGTTGGGGATCGTGCATAAATGTTGATATGCTTCACAATCTGGACTAAATTAGGATTGTGTTTTGACCCCCTCCTTCCCCTTTTAATCCTAACAGAAAAGATTGCTCAACTGGGGACCAATGTTTTTATGTGCAAAGTAATCCAACCTTAGTTTTAACTCCTGCCCCACATTCAAAACATTATTCAGATTAGATTGTGAAACAAATTGAGATTTATACACAGTAACTTAAGGATAATTATATCGATGAAACTTTATCTTTGTAAGCTTTTACGTTTAGGGTGTGTGGTATAAACAAAAACAAAGATAATTACATCTTCACGATGATTGTCCTCAGTTGATTATGAAATACTACAACGTGTCAACTAGAGGTAACACTAAATAAATACAAACAAATTTCAACATGTTAAAAATAAGAAATAATTTATTCATATTTTTGCATAAATAACATATAACCATAGATACATTAGGCTTGGAATGCCGTGAGCCACGTAATGATATAATTATACACTGGCAGTGAACAATAATGCTTAAAACAAATACTTGTGTACTTTGGGTTTGTCAATCAATCTGATTGCTAGTTAATTATCAATTTCTCATCAAACCGTAGAACATAAACTACTTTGGCGGTTATGAATTATGGCTCGGCTCAATAAAGTAGTACATGTGTAGGCCTACAAGTTGACACTGGAAGAGAAACCAATGGCAACTACATGTATTTCAATATCAGTGGCAAACCCATTCTATTCAGCCTCCCAATTGAAATGAGATTTATTTGCACTAGACCATATCCTGTTGGCTTTTTCCTGTTCCAACCAGTGATTCATGACATGTATGCTGTCATGTCTGGAGATAGTGCATATAAAAGATTTCTTACTGCTAATCAGAAAGGGTAGCCTATGCGACTGCAGTGTATTTATTGACACTGCATGGAAATCATTGCAAGTTTGACAAGTCATTATAAAATGAGACATGAATTACATAAAGGTACATCTTAAAGATAAAGTTTGTTTAATATCATCACTGGAACACATTGATTATTGATCGATGGTTATTAGATGTAAAATGTCAGTTATATTGACAAAAAAAAGTTTGGTCACAGAAGAAACTCACTGCCACCACATAGGCTACTCTTGGTGAATAACGGTCAAATATCTTATGTGCACATTCCCACAGACGTTAGCACACACGTCTTTTGTGGACCAGTCATGGATCACTGGTTGGAACGGGAAATAGCCACAGGAGGATTGATCATTTGACCAATCAAACCTCGGTCGGACGCTCGTGCACCAAGCTACACCCTGCTCCTAGGTGGATGTGTTAATAATGTCGATTGCATACTAGAAGTAAATTAAGTAGGAAAACTTGCCACTCGTATAAACGTTAGATGCTCGCAACACGTTACTGGTTTCTATAATTAGTAATGTTTAATCAGACTTTCACTGCAAACCAAAAATACACAATTATTTGCTCTGCGTTTTTCATCAACAAACAAATATGAACACACAAGCGCATGTTTATTTATTACAATAAGAATGGTGGAAATGTGTTTTTGCTACAGTATCAAATCACGGATCACACCTCTGTAATCTCTACAATAATAGTTAAAGAAATTAAATATCTCAATATCAAAGTATAATTTTTGTATTCTATTTTGCAATATACTCTCATACACATTCTTTTTTAATGTTAATAATGAAATATTTTTATTTAAGTGACAAAGATAGTTAAGTGCTCATCAAAAGTGTTATGTAAAAAGTTAGATATGCATAACACAATGACATATTATTGAAAATGGAAATAGTAATTGTTTAAAGAAGTGAAGTTCTATATTATTGTGACAGTGCAAGCTAAAGTTTCTATGAAAAGTCTTCCAAATTGCTTCCATGTTAATGGGACGAACTGCAAATGGATATTTTACCTTCAAACTGCATATCGGTCGGCACTCTTCTGGTTGACCAACAAATGGGAACAGAATGGCGACATTGAATAGGTTCAGGACACCCTTGTACACAATTGTTCTGGGTGACAGCCTCATGTTTGAACAACAAATAAGGATAGTTCAAAAAGAACAAAATGAAAGTTCATGACCAAAATCATGAGACAAAAACATAAACGATACTTATGTTGTAATCAGATACGTGTACAAAAAGGGAAAGAAATTCAATGATTATTCCAAGCAAGAGAGGTGGACAACGTAACAGTAGTATCCTGCTATGTCATCTGTCTGGACGACATTTTAAACACTGAATGAGTTTTATCAAACAAGACAGAAGAAATATAGAGGCACCTTGAGAAACGAAGACAAAATAAATTCACTCATTTGCCCTGAGATGGAAGAATATTAACAGCTCGCATTGGTTTCTATATAAGAATGATCTACAACTGACTGACAACAACAAAACTAGGCGACACGTTTGTGCTGATCTTCACTAGCAGTATCAACTCGTGCTGCTCTGTAGCACGTTTATCAAACAATATTACAAAACGTTTTAGTTATCTTCCATACAAATAATTTGTATATGATTGTGGACCAAATTTAAAAGATTATTATTTTTGAAAGTAGACCCTAGTCCAAATTAATAAATTAATAGTTTTTGAAAGTGGAATATAGTCCATTTTGAGAGGTACTGTACATGTACGGTATATAAAAATTCCAAAAACAAGTATTAGTTACTCGATACAAATTTATAGTAAGTTTGATGTTCACTTGTTTTTGTAATAAGGGATGGATTAATTATAGGCATATATTATAATAAATATAGATGTATTTATATATCGAATTAGAATAAAACATTGCTCACACCGTGCTTTGATTATGTTGCATGATTACAACCAAAGCAAACGATGTAACAAAATTGAATACACGTACTGAAGTGCCAAACAAATTATATAGTACCGTACTAAACAAACAAATAAACAAATTATATACCGTAGTACTAAACAAACCAATAAATAATATAGTAATGAACGAACCAATAAACAAATAATATACATGTACCGTAGTACTAAACAAATCAATAAAAAATGTAATAATGAAAAAACCGTCAGTAAAATATACAATACAGTAAATGAAGTGAGGAACAATGAAATAAACATTCTATAATTACAATAATTTACAGCATGAATTAAAACAAATATAACACATGTGTAGGTAATTAATTCCCAGCACATAACATGATTTTAAAAAAACATCGTACAAATAAATAACATATTTCTCAGGTGGGATAAATACAAATAACAAATTAATACAATGTTTATGTAATGAGCTCCAACTTAATACCATGTTTAACATTTAACAATATCTGAATGAAAATCATGTCTAACGTAAAATATCTCATGTTATAATACCATGTTTATCAAACAATATCTCATATTAATATCACGTTTATCTAACAATACCTGATGTAATAATATGTTTATTTACTGAGCATGTTAAATATAGTCATTTGTACCTGTAGTGTAGTTAAAAAGAATTTCATATACAAATAATTACAATAATGAATATTGTGGATCAATAATGTTTCGGATAGAATCTGAAATTATCTCCCCTTGGTCTCCAGGAATGGTCAATCATGCACTAACTACATGTATTATGAAGATTCCTTTCTTTAATTTTGTAATTTCTAAATGTAATTTATAAAATATAACATAAAACTTTTAAGATATTTTTCTTCAAATCTGCGATTGTATTTGTTTCATTTATACAATGTTTAACAATTAAAGCATCATCAAAGCTGTCTTTTTCTTTGCCTGTAATGATTGATATGTAACGGAGAATACTCAATATTTTATAGAAACCTTAGTCACAGCATTTCCCCCATGTCTGTTCCATAACAATAAACATAACTGTGTTTTTTTTCACTCTACTATAACTTGTAAAACAGCAACAAAATGTAATATTTATACAAAGACCAATTGACATCAGTTATATTGATACCGGTATATAACTTTCCAATGATTGAAGACTACCGGTAGTATAAGGCAATGGTTTTATATTTACAACACAGTACAACACAACACAATGTTTTGATTTTATCATGTACATTAAATATTAATACACGAATCCATGCATAAAGAGAGAAAACAGCAAAATGTTTTTGTGACGTATCATAAAACATGGAAAGTACACTTCTTCAAGGCACTAAAAATGTTCAATCATAAAAGACAGTTAATAATATAATGCTTGCTTCAATTGTCTTCTTTATAACAATCCACAGTGACACGGCACACCTGTTGAGTCTTTATACACTGGCTGAGGTGCATTTGGTAAAACCATACATATTAATTCCTCACGGAAATAATTATATTCCTATCAATGATTAAATTATATACTACGACATGGTTTTCACTAAGTGGCAAAATAAAGCAAATCTTTACAGAAAAGTTTGACGTAATACACTGAATATAAATATTATATCCAATGTTACTCCGTACACCGTAACTTATACTCAGTACTTGGTTACTACAGGTCTGGGTTTTTAATAGTACCCAGTTCTCCAGTAGTACCTAGGGTAACTGAATCCACAAAAACTAGAACCTGCCTTGCATTCTGCTACCGACACAAAACGTTTTGACACCGGTGTTTGCATCTACATTAAATGAATGTGATGTGATAGTACAC
>JAULBR010100132.1:0-11284 GCA_032355825.1 Melanodrymia aurantiaca
TTGTACGGGCCAGTCAAAGTGTTGCTGTGACTGGCCCGGTTGGCCGGTCAAAAAAAATCCCAAGTGCATACCCTGTAAACGTGTTGTCAACGTAAGTTTAAGAACGTTTTGGTGCATCGATGGAAACGGTCAATGCCACAATTACCTAAAGAAATGGATGTTAACTGTGTTTAAGTATTTTTTAATGTAATAGAATTAAATTTTAAGTTGGTACATTTGATGTTTTTTGTAAACACAAATTCTGCGATCATTTCCAATATGGCAGCGTCCATGTAAATAATTGTGTAAACTAACTAAAAACAAGTTGCAAAGTTCCACATTGAACTCAATTCACTCTAGTTTAGTTTATGTCTGAAAATGAACAGAACTGTTAAGATGTTTACTGATGACTATTTCATAAATAGTTTGTAATTTTAGCTAGTATATTATAAATAATCATAGAATAACATTACAACGTGCAGTCTGCCTTCACTTTATACTGTTTTCTCAAAACTATAGTTTGGCAATATCCAATTATTATTTTTCTATAACTTTAGAAATAATTGAGATATAAAAGCCTGGGTAGATGTTGATTTTAGATTTATATGAATTTTTTAAATTTCAAACCTGTGCCTAGAAATTCCAGCACAGGTCACATATTTCTTATTAAAATTAACGTCTACTTTCATCTTTCATATTATTGCTTATAATATCAATATATGTATATCATAATGTGTACTTTTGTCTAAAATCATTTGCATCGTACTAAACTATTGAAAAATTCCAAAGACCATATTACGTTACTACAAACGTATTGGACATACATATATTGATATCAGGCTTCGAAATAAGTCTAGAACGAAGATCGTTCTCCATAAAATGTGTCGGTGAACGGTAGTTTCGTTTCTGAACGAAATGATTTCGGACTTCCGTGTTTCGGTTTCTTGTACTAAATCGCACCCAACTTACTGCGCACCGATGATATAGCAAGTGTTCAATAAATAAAGAACTGAATAAATATATCAATAATACGTTTAAGATGAGACCAGACTTTAATCATACAATAAAACAATGTACAGAAATAAGAATAATTAAACTTGATTAATTTATGGGTCACCATGTCCATTTGCGTGGTAACCTGTAAATAGGTTACCAGCCGTGATGCTTATTTCTATGCCTGGATATGGTCAGTAATAATATTAAGTAAATGTTTAATCAATAAAATGCTCCATTAATCAGAAATATCCTACGAACTGCATTAGATGAGAACATACAGAGGCATCCATCTTAAAACTCAGGGTTGTGCGTTCAACAAAAGTGAATGTATTTTATTGAGAAAAAAAAAGTAAAGCTTAGTCTCGATACATCTGAACGCTTCAACCCAAACCCATGTTATGACGGAACAAAATGCCAGGTCCCCTAGACTTTAATAATTGTTTTATGTAGTTGAATAAATTATTTTTAGCTAAATAATCGTATTTAAAGTGTTGAGATGAATCATTTGTGCTTGGATCGGCCACTGTGAATCATCTAGTTTCAACTATAATCATGAATGGCAAATCAAACCATTGGCCAGCCGACTTGACAAGACTGAACTACAACTGGAGATGTTAATTTTCACTTCCTTGTTTGGACAATAGTGTTTGTAGGGTGATAAAAATACAACAAAAGACATCAGAATAAAAAATAATTGTATTAGCAAATTGTGCCATATCCGTATGTGCATAAATTGCTGCCGATATTAAAATATGTGTGCCAAGACATCGACAAGCCCTTGCGCAGTGAGTCATTGCAAATGGCGTCCATTTCTATGCAATAACCATGGACACAAGTTTTGCAAACATTCCACACACTTTCACTCATATAAGCATACTTTTTCTTACGCTATCCAAACAACGGAATATGCAGAAACCCGACTACAAAGACCTTGACATCGTTTAGCAGGGTCGTGCATTTCAGCGATTTACTATATCTTAGTAATGTATCGAGAGAAACCAGGCAACGATACATCCATTTTATATTCGTTTTAAACAATACAAACCATCATATCTTTCAGCCTGCTCTGCAAGCTTGGCGTAGTAAACTTGATCCTCCCTGTCAGACATCACGGAGGTGACAGATGACTACAATAATTACAAGATTAAAGGCGATTTTTGCATCAATACACAAATGGAACAAACAAACCACTAGCGCCCGCCAATGTCAGAAAGTAGTCCGTAGTCAACTAATTGTATTCATCCGCTCTTGGAATCCGACATGCCCATTCAAGCCTTTTTCCGCATTCTCGCTCGCGGGAAATGTACAATACATTTTTGCTATTAATTTTAAAAACTAGAATGCTAATTAAAACAGAATGGAAGTAGATCTAAAATCACAAATATTTTGCAAAGAAACATTGCATTGAAGTATATGAATCATGTTAAAGAATCTAAACTAAATATAAATAGTCACAGACGTCACTTTTTTTCTTCTAAACCTTTCGAGAACGTGTGACTCAATGACGTCACGTGTGTATAATATTATATCATTAGATGTGTGTGCGCGCGCGAGTGCGTGCGTGCGTAATAATAAATAAATAAAATAATATACATAATATATAATTATTATCTTACGAAAGCGCTGAAGGGACATGAACGAATATTAACAATTAAAAGTTATTCTGCGCGCATGAAATATTAAAGCGTGCGCACGAGATACTAAGCTTGCGCACAAGATACCAAAGCGTGCGCACGAGATACCAACGCGTGCGAACGAGATACCAAATTAGCATTCGCACGAAAAACGTAGGCCTACGATATAATGCTATATAGCCCATAAAACACAACCAGAGTGACAACTGTTAAAGTAGGCCTATCGCTGGCGTTTTTTCATTTTGAACATTTAGCTACGCGTTAGTTAGTTATAACTTATTTACGTGCTAATATCCTATTAAGGTGCAACCACGTCCGTCGTGGTCACACAGTCCAGCTGCCTCGACTGGCTGTCCAGGACAGAAATTAGTTATAGTATGAGAGAGGAAACCCGCTACTCCAAATTCAAAAGTAGCAAGGGATCTTTCATATATTATATATATGCACTTTCCCACAGACAGGCTAGCACATACCACGGCCTTCGTTAAACCAGTTGTGGACACTGTTTGGTATTATAAGTGGTATTACACCTACCCATTGAGCCGGAAAGTGATATCCACGAGCAGGATTCGAACACTGTTCCTACCAGTCTGTAGTCCGTGGCTTTAATCACTATACCACGGAGGCCGGTGCCGTCTAATTGGTCTTTCATGTCTAGATGTATTCTACTTGCAGGTCGCGTGGGGTCGACTGGGAGAAGATCATTTCCTAACGATCGGGACGTTTACGTGGGTTCGAGACAAACGCTTTACAGTAGAACACAAACTGAACGACAACCACATATCTCATTGGAATTTACTCATCAGAAATGTCACAAAGGACTACACGGGCATATATGAATGCCAAATCACGACCGCGAAGAAAATTTCACGCCATATTCAGTTAAATGTGATAGGTGAGGTTATAATCGTATGCTAATCATATTCTGTGGCCCAGTCTCACACCACGAAGTCCATTAATCATTGGATTTTGTTGGGGTGTTTTTTTTGTAAATTAAAATATGACTAAATAGTCAATCGTGCTCTAATTTGCATGATACACAATGTAAAGTTGTAATCAAGGTATACGTGTGACAATTATTAATATTTATATTGTTATCGCATTTTTCATTCACGGGATACCAATATTTATGCAATCAAGAACAATAACATATGGATATATAGTGTAAATGGCGCCATGTAACTACTCCATCATCTATTCCAGCTAAAGCACGGTTGCCATATTATATTTCCTAAATCCACGAACATTGACTCCTACGAAAATAGGAGAATCAGCATTATATTTATAATTTATTAGTATTAATTAATTAATTAATTGTATTAACAGTTATTTTAATGGTTAGCCATTTTGAAATTAAATGAACACAAACTTAAATATATATGCCTACGTCGAAGTCAAATGCAGTTAGTTATACAGTATGTAGGTCAACGCTAACTCAAATGTATTCGGAAAGGACGAATACAAAATACATTTATCACATTAATTAAGCTAAAGTGGTATATTAATTTTTGTATTTAGTAATTTCGCCATCACTGAGGTCTCTGATCAGTGTGTATAGCTTTGTGTAAAAATATGTATTACAACATGGCGGCAACAAGATTGTTTACGCAGTTCTTGGAATTGGTTCCTTCTTTTTTTTGTATACATTTTGTCAGTCATATGTACGTCACTACGTATGTCTTAACACCTCGCACTTCTCGGATCGCTTTCATCATAATGATATTATAATACAATTTGTTCAATTTCAGGGCCACCGCTTAACCTCCCAGGTGAGTGCGTGTGCTTGCTTTTTTTCGACTAGTCCACTAGACTTTCACATAGCACGGCTTGAACTTAGTACCTCCGCGAGCACTTTGTTTTTCACTTTTGTTTAATCTAGCGTAGTATCACATCTAAACAACGTCCAGATATTTGACATTGGTCAAATGGTTATGTTTGTTGCGTCATCAAATATTGACATGGTCAAATGCTTATCTCTGTTGCGTCATCAAATATTGACATGATCAAATGCTTATCTCTGCTGCTTCATAATTGTGAAATAGCTTCTGAATGTCTACCATAAAACTTTTATGAAAGTTTTACCAGTCCATGGACGGTTTAACCCTGATGAAACAACGTCTGAGCCAGGAGGACATGGCGTTGCTTAAAATCAGCATGTAATGAACATTCCCTAAAGTAGTTCAGAAGTTGTGATATGTAGACACACTATGCTGGAGCAGATGGAATGTTTTTGAACATAAGAGGGAAATCGACTATTGGAAAGTTGAAGTCATCCCTTTTATCATACAAATTTGTGTAGAGGCCTGTGTCATTTTGAATCTCTATCCAAATATTTATGCAAAGGTATGAAACAGGTATTCTACGTTCTGTCGTGTCATTGATTTCAAACTCTGGAGGATAAATTCATGTAATGTGATCTGCTATCCTGTGATTATTGAACGATATACGATCATCAATATAGCAGAAAGTGTAATTGAACTTCTTGGATAGATCCCTTTGTTTCGATTTTTCCAGTTTATCGGCTAACAGCGAAGCACAATTAGTTTCTTGTCTAAATATCTTATCGCCAAATCTAACATACCTCGTTTACCTTATTGAACTAGAAATGCCCCGTAGATTAAGGAATGAAGATTTTTCTTAAGTTTATTATAGGAAATTGTAGTGTATAACGTTGAAACAACGAACGTTTTAACACTGATCAACTTAGATCTGGTTTGAGTTTTTGATAATCCACATGTGATTGATCCCATTTGTCTCAAAGATCGTATGGCAATACACAGAAAGTCCGCTGTTGATAGTGGCTAGGATGGTGGTCAGTCTTTCAAAAAAAGGACTTTGTTGTGCATTTGCTGGATCCTGCAATCATTATATCTCGTATGGATTCTTATGAAGATTTGGAATCCAATATAGAAGAGGAATGGAAGTCCTCATCGTTTAGTTTTCAAGCCAAAATTGCGTAATATCACCATCAAACAACATACTGGCCTTACAATCATGTAGCAATAGTTGACAAACTGTTAATCCCAAGTTATGTTAAGAGACAATGTTATATATCTCATAATTATGATGGTTATGTTGTCTGAGCTTTGTTAGAGTGTACAATCACAAATTGTTGTTGTCAGGCAGCAAGGCTTTTAAAACAATGCAACATCAGTGGCCGGTAGAGGTTTACTAGTAGTGAACATAATATTTTGCTTAGTCTAGTTTTCAAAAATCCTAGATGCTTCTTTTTCATTTACTTAGTCAGATCTGAATGACTTTTAAATACAGTTCACCTTAAGAAAAGCTTCTACGAACAGACGGTTTTTGTAGACAGGTTGAATTGCATTTACATGAATTATATATGTACGTATAATATAATAACCTGAATAGCATGTACTTGTTTTATAGGTAAATCTGGTCATTACAACAGATTTTAATGCAGTGGAAATGTATCAAACGTGTACAAGTCACTGGTTCAAGTTAGAGATATTTGCAACATATAGTAGGCCCTGGGTGCCGTCTGATTTAAAGATCCATTGTAGAATATGACGGTTCATGAATAGCGTTAAACATATTTAAATAAATATTAAAACAATCAAACCTTATTCTCGTATGAGAAAGTCCATCGTTTACATAGTGATGATATCACGTGTTCTCGAAAAACGATAATATCCTGCACCACCAGCGTCTTAATCTATAACCAGTGGCTTTAAATACTTTAGAATGCAAAGTACAATTTTAATAATCTTTATTTGCAGTGTGTGTGTTTTTTTCTCTGTTAATACTATCACGATTAGTCAGCGCTTGGATTGTTTTATAACCTGTATACTTATTACAATTATGAAACTGACTCTAGATTAAGATTGGTAAATAAAAGCAACGCGTTTATAGAGAATATTGAATGAGCTACCATGTATTATCAATTTAGGTCCCAAGTGAAACCATTTTTATTTTATTCACTTGCTAAAGCTAGTGACAAATGAATATTAGATCTCTTGGGACTTAAATTTTGTAATACACGATAGCTGGTTTAATATCCTGTATATAGCAATTCTTACCAAGATACAATTATTAAAGCCGAATTTTGTACTATAGAGATAAGACGGTGCATTCTGCCCCTCTGCTGAAATCTATCTTAAACAAGGGTCAGTTCCTTTAATTACTCTCATAAGCAGTAGTGCTTTCATCGTATGTTGCAGCCAAACTAGACGCTACATCTAACTCCCTGCCCCACCGTATTAAAGACAGAACCGGGTGACGTACCTACCATGCGCATGCGTTATAGAATATCTCATAATCATAGTGTATATTGAGCATTTGATACGAAATGGATATTACTTCATATATAGTGGTAAAACTATGTTACTCCACCAACCCCACCCGCCTCACTTTCCCCCACCCGTAACCCCTACCCACATCAATGGGCGTTATTTTTTAAAGAAAAGTGTGGGGGAGGGGACATGTGTTATTTACACTAAAAAGTGGGGGGACCATTGCATGATAGTCCCCCAACTCCAAAAAGTATTGGTGGGGGACAAGGGGACATGCCCTCACCCCACCCACCAACACAAATAAAGCTAATACGGGTCAAGCTTAATATTATGCTTGGAACATACCTATATTGTTGCCAGCCGTCCCCCACCCTACCCAAGTCTCCTTCTTATAGCCGGGCATGGACCGCTATCATTGTACAAATTGATAGTTCGAATAATTTAAGAAGATGGACTTTTGTATTAGATTATTGCAAGATAAATTGCTTACATTAGTGCATGGATCACCTTTTATCATATTATTGGAAGTTATTACACCGTTGTATTGACCCGTGTGTGTTATTGCATTATTGTCCATTACTACATTATTGGCTATAACACACTTAGCGTGTAATATAATATAATGTGCAGAATACTACACAAAATATCATGTGTACCAACATTTCATTCACAAATCACATCATCAAATTATCTACTGCATTACTCAGTGATTTATGAAGTGACATTTGCACAAAGCAGACAATTTGAATATATTAAAGCTACTGTTTCGAGTTTAAGAAGGATTCCGCCGGACGGTAAGAATATACTCTCATTTCACGAATATATAGCATCATCACTATCTAATTTGTTTCAGTTATTGTTTTTTTAAGCTCCCCATAGGGCCTATCGTAGAGAGATACCCAGACTGCAGGTACTTATGCGTGGAGTCTAAAACGAAATGTTCTCCATCTAAGCAACAATTTATTTGACCTAATTTAAGGCCAGGGCTTAAAAACTATAAATAGCAAAAGATAGTGTTTAAACCTTAATTGGATATAAGCACGAACATAAGTTATAACAAAGATAACGCAAACAAAAATAGCCTACTCGTTCGAAGTTTATTCAAAAGTCTGTAATTCAATATCAATACTAACGCATTGTAAGAACTGATCTGCACACATTCTATGTTAATAAATAATATTATAGTCTGTGTACGTAATAGAGGCGACCTAACGTCGACGTTTGTTAACGCTTGATTTCATATGTTTGAATCTTTGAAGTTGCAGACGTGCCGGAACCTGTCCGGAAACCTGTCCGGAAGGTCCGACATTTGCTGGATCAATATTTCCTGATCTATAATAACAAAAATGTGCTAGCGATAACGTTTTAGAGTGCCACGATGTCATCTTCTGATATACCGTATCAATCCAAATTAATGTCAAGCGTGCCAAAGTTACTTAATAACATTATTCTATTGCTTAAGTTGAGCTCATCCGCTCAGAATATGTTAGTTTCTTGTTTTTAAGCCAGAGAGCTCAAAATAACAAGAAGGTGCAAGTACGTCAATCCCCTGTAGAGTGTAATCATTTTGATAATGTCTGAGAACATGGGTGACCGTGTTTTATGACAACCCGCTTAAACTCGAATCAGTGGCTTTAAAAAAAAGGTGTTGACAAAAATTGAAAATACTACTATGCTACCCCAACCCCCTTCCTCTCCCCATAAGAACCCTCCATACCCCCACCCCAACTTCAACTCAATACACACAGTGACACATCCTAAACAAACCCAAATTTTGTTGTTATATATGTTTGTTTTTTCTGTTTCTTTCACGCTTCTGAAGGAATAGTTCTGGGAGGAAGTGAGTACATTGATGTCGGCGATCCCATCACGCTGCTTTGCAACGCAACGGGCGGTGCGCAGATCCCGGAGGAAATAGACTGGTTCTACGATGGGGACAAAATAGACGCGTACAAGTATCCCAACATAGTGATAACGAAGTACCGCTCGTTAACGGATCAGAGTTTGATTAGCGAGCTGATGATAGACAGGAGCAAGACGACGGATAGCGGGCTGTACATCTGTCGAAGTTCGGATAAAGAGGTCGACAGCAGAAAAGTAACAGTTTTAGTAGGTAAGTCTTTGAGTAAGATGGAAACAATAAAGTCGGTTTGTTTAACGAGCCCAATGGAGAACATTGATAATAATAATCATCGGTTATTGGATGTAAACAAGCCCACTATTTTTTCGACCCATGCTCTCAGAAGTAATCCATTTTCGCCAAGTAGTCTATTCGTACGATTAATTATCAGCAAGGTATCTTTTATATCCAATTCCACAGACAAGATAAAAATATATATTTGATGTACCAGGCATGGGGCACTGCTTGGATGTACCAGGTGTGGGGCACTGGATGGAACGTGGAAACACTAAATGGTCCTGTGAGGAGCATTGGTCTCTTGACCTCTGGCACCTCAGTCGGATGCTATTACGCTGAGCTAGATCCCCTCCAGTGTCAGACGAATGACGCCAGGGTCATTCCAATTTAAGACGGATTCTGTTGGAAAGTGCACATAAAATAGCCCTTGTTGTTATTCCATAAGAGTACCTATGTGACGGAATGCATTTGTTTTGGGACCATGTGTCGATATAACCATGTGTTTCACATCAAATGGGCGATGATCTTAAATCAATGTACTCCAGTGGTGTCGTTAAAAAAGTTTAATTATTTTGTTCACCTTTAGTCATATTATACAGAACAGAACAAAACTGTATTGCACTCAGATCACCACACAGTGATACATACGGAATTGGTCTACATTGTATAAAGGGATCCCAGAATCCACGTTGGTGGTGAATATACAATTACCAACTTCTCGTATCTGTCAGAATGCAGGGTCAGAGACCTCTTCCATCACCCTCTCTTTCCGTCAAGGCTTCTGTCTTTAAGCAAATGGACAACGACACCTATATCAATAACACGTACGGGGAATTGCAATGATGAACGAAATTAGGAAAGCTATAATATCGCATGATATACGGAAGCTATTCAGCGGTGTACAGACGGTCCCTATTCATTCCAACCACAATGTCCAAATATATAAATTCCTATGAGCAGACATAACGGCGAAGTGTAATGGGCTTAGTTACAATAAATAATCCTGTGAAATTTAGATGAGACGAATGCCAATTTATATTTTATTAATGTACGCGTGTATATATATGTTGTGCGATATTGATCGAATTGTGTACCTCAAGGAATCTTTGTAAGAATAACCTATACAAATCTTGAAAGAGACAGTGTTGGTTTTGTTGTCGGTACTAAAATATACTTCAAAAGTGTCCATGCCTTGACGATCAGCAATATGCCATACTTGATTTGTAGACAGATACGAACAAAAATTACTTTCACAGTACTCAACAACCCGTTAACTGTTCGGGAAAACAGGCTTTCAGTGTGGCGAGTTTAGTCTAACCCACCGTGAACGTGAAAAGAATTAATGTCAATAGATATATGGATAGGGCGGCAGTATATTTCACTAATAGTCCTGATCTGTCAATGCAAAATCAGCAAAATATTGTGTTTTTGTAACAAGTATACTGCGCATCACGAAACTAACCTGATCTCTGAGTGTACGAGAATTTTCAAAAAAATGTTTCCGTAAATAAAGTCACATAAAGCACTGTTTATAGAGACATTGATGAGATTGCATTCGCTAATGTAAATCGCATCCTGCCCCGGTGATGTCCTCCGGCTTAAACTCTAACCGATAGTTTAAGACGTTTATCATGAGTTGATCATGATATGCTCACCTTTCGAACAGGTATCGCTTCATTACTGTTATAATACTGATGTACATGTACGAGTGCATGCCGTGACTGTGCCTAGCTTTAGGTGCCTTGTCCACTGAAGTTTGGACTCCCATGCCTTGGTTACGGTCCACCATCAAAAGGCGGCGCCCAATGTCAAGGCTGTACTCAAGGAGAGTAATGCTTCCATCGATGTAATCGTGGTATGCATGGGGGTATTTCTTGTCCACGGGCTTCAACGTTAAGAAATGATTCAAGGTCTCACGAAACATTTTCCTCACAGGTCAATGTTTAGATATCCCGCAATTTAGTTTCATGTTCTAATTGCATGCGTGATAATAAAACCACGGCGATGTCACGATAGCTTGTATAGTTCAACACCACGAAAATTCCTATACGGAATTCCCCGATTCACACTTAGTACTTTAATGGAACAATTGATATTAATGGATATTTTTGATTGAAAACATATTTTATTGCGTGAAATAACAAAAGGATTGAGCACAAGTTTACTAACTTACTAGGCTCTCTCCTATATATACATACAAAATATAACGAATGGCGACAATTACATTTTGATATATACATAATACATATAATTATATACAAATTTGTTTCATTAATAATATAATA
>JAULBR010100143.1:0-11283 GCA_032355825.1 Melanodrymia aurantiaca
CCATCCTGAAGCCAAGCAATAGCCCTTCCTCGATCTTCGATAGTCAGTTGACGTCGTACCATTGTCGAATTTGGAGTATGCACCGTACACCAATGCAAGCTCCAATTATAGGGGAATTCAGCATTGGGAACATGGAATACACACGTGCAAATGAAGCGCTTTGTGAAAAAGCAAGTTGTGGACACTTAGCAGACCTTTCGCATTGTCCCTAATTTTCGTGCAAATGTAAGCATGTTTTCGTCATTAGAACTAGTCGACAGTGTCAATGACAGTGAATTTTAATTCATTTATGGGTTGCTTAGACCCACTTTCGTCAAAATGGAACAATACCATGCGTGACATTATGGTATAGCTAATATAATTGACATTCAGAAAACACTGGTATCTTGTATATATAGGTTATGGTATGGAAGACAATATTATAATTATGTTCTACATCGGCTATATACATGTAGTACGGGTACTGGCTATTACTAAAAATGACTGATAAATATTTTAATCATTTGTCATGCTTTGCTAAATTTGCTACTATTTTATACGATATATTTAATAATTTACAGCATTCTTTAGTTTAAAATACAGAATAAAATGTCAAAAGTTTATTATATTTAAAGGTATGCATACTTCTTTGATAGTGTGCATGACAAATGGTAGGTGTTTAAATATTAATGTCGATGTTGAAGGAGAACCATTATAAGATGTCAGCTTGTTATACTGACTGGCTTGCACCACATTGGCACTATATATTATAGATGAGACACATCTTATCATTTGTTACGGGCTGCACAAAGCCTGTTGCAATGCCGTGTGTGAGAAAGTGGGTGCACACACGACCAGAACACTGTGCACACCATATCTCACCTGTTACGTCATTAATACATTATAAAATAGTCTTTTACAACCAAGGTGAATTAAGTGAAGACCAAAGTTGTGCATAAATAAATACAAGTGTTGTGCTATGTGTATAACTTGTATAATACTCAGTCTTATTTTCATAACCACAAAGTGAGTAAATGTGTTAATTACGCATACGTGACAGATAGTGGCGCTTAATAACAATATCGTATTTCACATTGTGAGATACGATTTTTCTTGACAAAGCTAGTAAGTAAAAATCAACGCCATTGGACCACAACGCATTACGTACGGATTGGGTTGACACAGGACGATTTTGACGTCACCATTTGCGGCTTTGATTAACATTATGTGACGTCACACTACTACAGGAAATGCTTATTTCTATATATTGTTTACTTTAAACACATATACGTAATAAATAAAATACTAAACTCCTTTCATGTCAATACCATTTTTATGAACTCTTATATAAAAATGGTATTAAACTGAAAGTTGTTTAGTATTCTATATGAGTACCACAGTTGTATAACAATCACACAATCCTTATTTATTATAATTAAAGCTTAAAATACAAAATGAAATCTGATTTCATATACTTAATGCATATTACGCATTTGTTAATGATTATGTTTATAATTATTATTATTTTCTTTTTATGTAATATATATGCGTTGACCTTTGATGTGTTGACCTTTAAAACAACACCAACCAACCTCAACAGAAGGAAAGTTTACAAACATTGGCGAACATTATTTATTTAAGTAAACTGCCAAACAACTCTATTAGTGAAATAACTGGCTTCCTTGTGTATGGTAACTGGCAACTGCTATATAACATAGCAACTACCATACATTAAATTCGCCAAAACTGACCACTTTTATATCTTGTGACCAGAACCATTTAAGTCTTCTTTCTTCACCCATGGCATGTGGGAGCATAGCATTTGGTTAAAGATAAAATTTATAAAACTAACTTTGGTTTATGGAAAATTGGTTAGCACTCGCATTTACGTGGATAATTCAATAATATAAGTAAACTACGATTGGGTAGATCTACATGTGTACAACATTCAGAGTTTCTGAATAAGACATTTATGTCTAGAAAATAATAATAATAACAGGTAATAATAATACTCCAGCTGCCTCAACTGCATGTGCAGGACAGACATTAGTGTTAAAGTATGAGATAGGAAACCTGAACTGCTTAGTGGTAAACAGCAAGGAATCTTCTATATGCACTCTCCTACAAACAGGATAGTACATACTCGGCCCAATAGTGGAACACTGGCCAGTGAAAGTGTACACCTACTCATTACATTAGTACTTGTGAAGTACTCACTACGGTTAGAGCGGTACTGCAATTAAAAATGCAAACACCTCGAGCAGGATTTGAACTCAGTGGTCTAACCACTACACAACGGAGACCGGTTGGTGGACACATGGATGTGAAAAGAGAAAATGTTAAATAATAGCAGCATTCTGGCCTGCAGTCACGGATCAGTGCAGAACACCAATGATAATGAAGGAATGTCCATGCTGCTTTGTTGTAGAAGTATTGAGCACACCTGTAGCCCCATGTGATGCTATTCCAGTCCATGCCTAACTGACCACCTGTCTGACCTCTGACACACACAGAAAGGAGACATTTTATGTACCACACACAATGTCAAATTGGTCTCAACGATTTAATTTTATTTGAAAACAGTTTGAACATTCAATTTTGTCATAATAATACTATCAGTAACTATGTTTTAATATTCACAACTCATGGCAATATTCAGAAATTTAAATTAGATGTGATGTTTATGAAAGTAGTGGTTTTGAAGTGTGGGGGTTTCTAGGTATCTCAGATTAGATAAAGGTTGTTAATCAATCAGCGGTTATTGCATGTAGTAAGGTCAGCTGACCAGTACTTAAATCCAGGCCAAGTGACAGGGTAAGCTATGTAACAATCCCTTTTCGTCACTACCAAAACAATTCAGTGAAACTTTCCTAAAACTCGCGGTAAAGACACTAGTTAACATTAATCATTATAATGGGTGGACTGCACATTGAAATGGAAAGTGTTCGAACTTCAATGTTGGAATTGTTTCTAGCAGATTCAATGATAAAAGCTGCACATGTTACTTAGACATGTCATGCCAGCCGACAGTCACACCCTACAGCACCAGGGGCATGTTTATTACGTCACTTGAGGACAATAAAGCGGCCACAGTGGTAAATTAAAGTATTGTGGCCACAAAACCTCGTAGCTATAACTTGTATCGATACATACAACTGTGGCAGCGCAATCGTTAGGACGACATTACGCTATCATTGCGTTAAGCAACTTTCATTAAAGTGGCCCCTGGTATAATTATGATAAGTAAACCCATTTCCAAACAGTAAGTACTTTTCATTTCACAGCAATGAGCATGATATGGGTTAATGTGAACTAACCAAGCACACTTTCAATATTGGCATCTTCTTCATCCACTGTACCTGTAGTTGTCCTGCCATATTGAGTGGCAGAATGAATCTGGAAAGCAGACTTCTACAACGTCTTGAAACCCTTTACAAATACAGCCTGAATGAGACCATTTACGCATGGTGACTCTGGACAACTGAGTGAAGCACCCCGCATTATATGAAGCTTTCATTTGGGTTGTTTTGTCCTTTTCCTGCTATGGCATTAGATGAGTGAGGAGGCTCATCAATAGAGGGATACTCAGGTAAACGGTAATAGTCGTCTGTTGAGCTGGATGATTGCAGAAGCAGACAGATGATATGCGAATGTCATCAGACAATAAACACTAAGGAATGTACAGTGCTCACAATGATGCATGATGAGCAATTGCGAGGAGAAGAACTAGTAGCCCTTGCAAACGGACGTATTAGTTGTGATCATGGCTTACAATGACAGAAATCTTTTCAAAGAAGAGAAAAATGATCTTATAACACAATTTTTAGCTATCGATAACATAATTAATTTTTTAATTTAAGTACAAAATTATTATCACACTTTTATACTTGTACTACATGTATGATGATGCCAGATGCTATTTTAAATTACTTATTCATCACAAACATTTAAAAATAGACAGAAAAACAAAAGGATCTACAAGTACAAGCTTTGACAGATTAAAAATTAATACGTTTATCTTCTGCATTGAAAACTGATGAATATTTAAGGCAAACATGAAAGGAAAATGAGTTGAACAATTACTTTGTAAGATCAGAAACCGGAAACCGTGTGCAGTAGAGTTCAACAGGGTACATACAACACATTCCACTATTATCTGCAGAACTAGGACCAGTCTGTCAGTGAAGCTGTATCAATAGCCATAGTACTGACTGGATTGAGAGACCAGTCTAAACAAACTGCAGATAACCTGTCTGATAGCAGAGGTCAAGTGTTAATCACTGCTGAAATATTCAAACAACTGTAGACATTCTAATAGCTATCAATGACAAACTCTTTCACTAGCCCATGACTGCATATCATAACCATTGAATAATAATATTCAAACAACAGACATTCTAATAGCTATCAATGACAAACTCTTTCCCTAGCCCATGACTGCATATCATAACCATTGCATCATACTATTCAAACAATCATCTGACACCAGTACAACATTCACTCATCATCTGACACTACACATTCTCATCAAACTGTCATTCCATTTCAAGTTCAACTGTTGGGAGGGTGCATACAAAATATAGATCATCTCTACATCTGTAACTTTCCACACGAGAACACTGCATAAGTCTCAAACCAACAGTTGGTTTTAACGACTTGTATGCTCATTCACAGATAGTTAATATGGCATCAAGACATGCACTTTTTCATTTTCTTACATGTCCCAAGGGTCACAGATGGCAACAGGTGTGTCAATAGTAGGCAATATGTGCATTGCCATACTACCATATTGAAATGCAATCAGGAATCTCTATTTTTACTAGTTTAAACTAGTCAGTACATGATTGCGTTCCGGTGTAAAAAGAAAAGCAATATCGCTGCCTCTGCCATTATGTATGATATATTGATGACACTTAAACAGTCACATGTACAGCTGTGTCTGTACTCATAGCTACTCATGCATGCTGCTAATGAAAAAGGAGTAACCTATGTGTCAGCACTTGTGACGATGTAACTGTGTGTTTGACATCTAATAATAGTGAAACAAATCAACTTTATCCATCAATTAAACCTCGACTCTATGGAGACATAGATCTGGAGACCATGGGTTGTGCCCATGGCGGGGAGGGGCTTGCATATTTCAGGCATTGAGTGGCTCTTTAAGATGTTATCCTGTTAATCCAGGTGTTTGATCAGACAGGTTTCAGAGAGCTTACTATGTTGTTTATATGCTATCACAGAAGATATTCCTGGTTTTAAAACTCATGTAGAGCCACTGACAGTATTTTTGTTAGGATTAAAGATATTCAGTAGTTGATGTAGTGTAAGGTAATTAGATAGTTGGATAAACACCAGTGAGTAGGGACATGATAAATAAGAAGAATTACCTGGCTGGCCGTAAATAGCTCGTTTGCACCCAGCTACATGTTGTTGTACCACCAGCAGCACACCTTGAGCTGATAACTCATATAATCCCAGCCTATAGTAACACCAATATATTCCTTCCCTCAATGTCCAGAAGCAGCGAATACTTTGTGAATGACCCACCGCCCGACCAACCAAGCGCCCGCTGCAGCCACTGGTACACTGATCCCGCAAACCTGCTTCCCAGTGGCCAGTCAGTCAGTCCTACTCCTAGTGGTGTTACCTAACACTGTTTACTTGTCTCACACACAAAGGCCCACACTCAATGACCAGGCATTGCCCCCAGGGCACCAGCCCCAGTTGTATTGTACTCCTGGCCCTTATAGGGTGGGACCATATGATGCAGAGAGGTTTCAATCAGAGCTCTTACAAAGCCACTTTCAGTGCTGATTTTAAAATGGTGTCTTGGGTATTGTAAAAACGAATCTGTGGTTTGCACTCGGGATGAATGACTAAATGCAAAGTTGTAGAAAGTTCCATTATGTATGGATGCTGCTGCTGCTGCTTCTGCATGGAGTAACACCTACATCGCACGGTTGTGTACTGTCACATACCATGTTCTTACTGTCACATACCATGTTCTTCTCATTTGCAGATTAATGCATGATTAGCGGAGTTTAAAAAAACTAAAATGCTGACCAATCGGTCTGACTAACAAAATTATCTGTGGGCCCCTAAACCGTTCCAGCCAGTACTTAGTATTTCAAACCTTGATATTGTGCTATAAAGAACACACATTAAATGCACAACACAAGACTTCTTTTTTGTTTATTTAGCAGCTACACGTAGAAGAAACATTATTACTTATTACAGAGTGTGATGTAGCAGTCAAGCTGCATTGGTTCGAGTGATAAAAAACAGCTAATCGAGAATTATCATCTCTCGATCATCTCAGTAAGCATTGATCAAATGCACAAAGCTTTCATTCCTAGGGGAGTCAGTATTATGCTATTTGAACAATTCGATATGTCAAGAAGGTCCTATTGGCAAAATCCATAGGAGTAAATAGGAAATAAATAACATCTGACTAATGTTAGTATTGTGCTTCATTACAGGAGTTCTATTTATGTCCGCAGCACTTGTAACAACACGTCCACGTACAAGGCCACACTACACAACCCTATAGCACTCCGTTCTTTTGTTCCAAGGATTACTTTTTTGTATACTTGCAAATAAATGACCCCATTTTTCCAAAGAATATACTGTAGAGCATCTGGAAAAGTAACCCAATCTGGTATGGGAATTCTGCTTTTAAATGTGGCAACCACACCAGTTGCCAAGTAAAACCATATTGGAAGAAAAACTGTGCCAAAACAGTAACTACATGTAGAAATGCCAAGCATTAGACATTTCATTAAAGACAGGTTATGAGTTTCAAACCGATTCAACCAGTGAGAGATTAAAGTGACTATTTGAGCACATTTATTTATTAATCTTGAGCTATTAGACATCAAAAGTTAGTGCAATTTTAACAGCAATAATTTATGACATAGCCTGTTGATTCCACATATGCCACTTTTGCTGATTCCACATGAGCACTGCTCTTTTTTAATCAGCAGTAAACTATCTTTTATTAGATAGTTTTCACTATCTACCGAGAAGTGACATCCTACAAACAATGATCTGTAGACAAATGACTATGTTCCATGTTTTATGTGATCAGTCGGTGTTTACATTTGCTGGAAATCATTTTGGAGTGTTTAAAGGGTTTTAAAAAGTGGGAGAGAGCATTTTCCAAGTCATTATTTTTTTTGTTGCCTTAATGCTCTCTTGAAAACCCTCAATCACTGTCTTTGGTGCGAAATGTTTGAGATCTGCTGCATCTCCAGACAATAGCATCACCGTAGATGTGTTCAAATATATTATCTGCAAATTTGGCGATGTATTCGTACAATGTATAAAAAGCAATTTTACGTAATATGATATTTTGAAATTTGTTGATGTTTATAATCATATAAATATTAAATGAATGCAATTATGTAGATAAACAAGGATAGTGTTTTCCCTTCTGCTTATTCACAAATGAATTTGGGTGTAACCCACTTCACTCTTTTCAAACTTCTATGCCACGAGATCGCGGCTTTCGCACCAAAATGGTGAGTGATTCTCTTTAACAAAGTTACAAAGTAAAAGCAGACAAATTGCAGCAACAAGCATCAAGATATAAATGGATTTTAAAGTCACACACACAGACATTAATAATCGTATTAAGCAGGTGAATCAAAGAGAAACATGACTGAATTAGGTTTATACCCAAATAAAAGCAGACTGAACAGACATTGTATTTAGCATGCTTGATACACACCTCCCAGGGAGAGGCCGGCAGTGAAATGGGTCAACAAGAAAGCAAGCAAGTGATTAAAGTGCCAATGAGACCATCAGATGGTCCAGTAGTTAATAAGGACAAAGCATGAACAGGTATTAAACTTCTTCACCAAGTGTCACTAGTTCCTACAAGTATCTGTGGTGCAGTGGTTAACGCATTGGGCTTGAGACTGGTAGGTACTGGGTTCGAATCCCATTCGTGGCATATGGGGTTTTTAATCCCAGTGCTCCACTTACACCGACCAGTGTCCACAATTGGTTTAACAAAGGTTGTGGTAATGGTATGTAGTCCTGTATGTGGGAAAGTGCATATAAAAGATCCTTTGCAGGTTTTACTCTATCATACTAACACTAACTTCTGTCCTGAACAGGCAGTCGAGGTAGCTGGACTGTATGACCATGACAGACATGCTTGAACCTTAATTGGATATTTATATAAGCACATAAATAAGCTATAACTAATTAACTAACTAGAACTACAACTCTGACTACTAAATAAGCATATGACTGATCACCGGGTCAAGTATTATTGCCCCAGACCTGAATATAGCACAATAAATAGACGGGTCAGTTAGGAATGAGACAGAGATGAAGAAAGCTTGGTCAGCAGGGTTTGACCGGAGTTGAAAGACATAAGCTGAATGACCAGTCTATCAAGGTGCACTACAGTCAACTGGAAATATCTCACAAATTTGTACATGTATACATATATTAAATACTAATATTACATGCATGTACACACTGAATTTCAATATTACACATGTGTATGTATATTACACACAAGTACACACTGAATTTCAATATTAATATACACATGTATGCCGTAGTCATTGTTGTCCAATAATTATTAAGCTGCTCACAATTTGCGCAACATCATCTGTACATGCGACCAGGTTCAGAGGTAACAAGTTGATACAAACTAGTTCTAAATGATTCAAACAAAGATTCAAGAAAAGAGCCATTTGCGAAAATCAATAAACCAATGTTGAATTACAGGCACACTTCATATTGGCAGTCGAGTTTCAGAGTTTCTCCTATTTCACATAATTATTCTAAAACAATGTATCAATATTGGCAATTCAAGGGAGGTAACTATTCCTTTCATTGCAAGTAATAATTCCATACATTATACCAAACAGGTCCTACTAGATGATAAATTGTTCGCTAGCCTACATGCAATTAGTGTAAACTGTAAACGTTGGAAGGGAATAAATTATAATTCTTGGGTGGCAATATTCCATTTTGAGCAACTACAGCGATTTAGATGATCGGAAACACATTGGATATACAGATATCAATACTCCAAGTAAGATAATGTAACAATATTTAAATTTTATTCATTGAAATAAAATGTTCTATTATCTGGAAATGTGTGAAACAGTGTGTACCTTTAAGAGAAAAGGTCAATGGAAAAGCTGTGAAATCTGCTCCTGATGTCATGTATGCACGTTATTAAATATTGCAGAAAATATAAAATAATAAAAAGGTAATATTTAGTGATTCAAGTTTGTGCTAGAGAAAATGATACGTCATTCTGATAGTAACTTTCATCATCATTTCACCACTAAATAATATTGTGACATAGTAACGAAGTGAATTACTTTTTGTTTTCAATACTAACTTTGGTCACTGTTGCACAGTAATTGAATTTTTTTTTGCAAAATACCAGATGTCGACTCTCGACCACCCCCCCCCCCTCCCCCACTTTTTAAACATTTCTTTTTTTTCTATATAATTTTTTCTTTCTTCAGATTTGTTTCTTTTGCTTTGATTTATTTTTCACTTTTGAGTTTTATAACGTATACTATATTAATTCTATTATACGACACATCAGCCCCTAACCATAGATCACACGTCTCTTTGATATGGTCTCAGTCATATTGGTATTAAACTTGTATTAAAGATAATACAATGATAAGACAAGCTATGTTCTGTGTACATCGCAAGTGAATCTGTATTTGGCTACTTGTAACACACGAGCAATGTCTGTCGATACTGAGAGCACAATGGGAGAAATCCATTTAGCAGCTACGACTTCTCATGCTTGACAATCCAATTATACCGACTCTAAGTTAGCGATGAGAATGATCCTGGCTTGATTGAAGCAGAAGTGGGTCACACCAGCACATGTTTGTCCTATTATCATCATTGCCAGCACACTAAATAACCCCCATTTACTTCACAATCGCCATTCTAACAAATCAACAAGTACTTACCTGCCTAAACAGCCACATAGTCAAAGAAAAGCGGGTAAAATCTCTCCACTAAAGCAAGAAACACCTCACTCATACTCTTAGCCATGGGCATCAACTGGTGATGCATTCCAGTGGAATAAAAGTGGAAACAATCCCTTATGGAAGCAATGGGAAGCTAGCGTAGTAGCAGCTCGCTGGAGTCAGTATTCACTTGATTGAGTGGCAGCGTGTGCACAGACAGTTTCAACAAAGACTAGCAAGCACTGTTCAGTGTGTAAACATGCTAGTCTTCAAAGTAGACCGCTACTCCTCACGTTGTGTAGTGCCGGTAGTGGCCGCACGGTGTGCTACACCCTAGAGTCAGTCACTGTGACATAACAACACACTCCACACTGACAGCAGCACCTTCACAACGGCACTGGGCACTCCGTCGACTCACTCACTCTCTCTCTCCCATACATCCAGTTAGCTACACTACACAACAGCAGCAGCAGCAGCAGTGCACACCAAAATGAATAGCTAGGTTTAGAAAAAACACACAATTATCACACACACACGCACGCACACACACAATGGGATAGGGGCAGGAAAATCAATAAGGAAAGATTTAATAATGCTCAGTGCTCCACTCCGATCACTTTGTTCTACTTTTGAGAATATTAATTTTATCCTCGTTTCTTCTCGACACAATGTCTTTGTTTGATACACAATACACACAACGACCATGTTGTACTGTGACACTTTACACATGAAAAGAACACGTTTTATAATCTACTATGATATTTATAGTGACACTTTACACATGATGAAAAGAAAACGTTTTATAATCTACTATATTTATAGTGACACTTTACACATGATGAAAAGAAAACGTTTTATAATCTACTATGATATTTATAGTGACACTTTACACATGATGAAAAGAACACGTTTTATAATCTACTATGATATTTATAGTGACACTTTACACATGATGAAAAGAAAACGATTTATAATCTACTATATTTATAGTGACACTGGTCAAAAGTTAAATTTTCTACTAGCTAACCGGGCTAGTAGCATGTTAAAGTTACTAGCCCACAATAATTGTAACTAGCCCCAGAGAGCAAACTTTATTGCTACTTCCAAAAAACCAGATACATACACAAAACAAATGATGTGTGTGTGTGTTCGTGTGTGTGTGTGTGCATGCGTGCGTGTACACACCAGGGTTCTCACTCCTTCCTAAATATTGAGAGTCCATGGACTCATGACTGAAAATATTGAGTCACATACAAATTTTAAAAGAGTCCATTTGGAATTTTGAAGAGTCCATATTTGAAGATCATTTATATACCCAGTACAATAGGTCATGTGAATT
>JAULBR010100154.1:0-11282 GCA_032355825.1 Melanodrymia aurantiaca
CTCCTGCCGTGTCTGTAGGAGGACTGCCACTCTCCCAAGACTGGCTTGACAGAATGAAGCTTGCTCGCTCCCGCACCATCTCCATTTGAAGGAATTTTAACACCAACCCATTTCCGTGTTCTGCCGACTGCTGTATGTGTCAAATTGTGCACTTCGTATGTTATTTGCTTGCAGGCACCCTAATATTCTGCGACTGTTCGGCTATTTCCACGATAAAACTCGAGTGTATCTAATTTTGGAATACGCTCCAAGGGGCGAGATGTACAAGGAACTGCAGAAATGCTCACGATTTGATGAAAAGCGGACCGCAAATGTAAGTATATATAATTGAGTGCACTAGAGTGTACTAAAGTGTTCACGTGGGATTTTATTTCACTTACCAAGTGAGGATAAGGACGGTTACAATACATCATGGTTACCGGCACCATTCTCCTAGGGGGAATTCCCAATTTTGAAAAAAAAAATGGGACCCTATAAAATGGTCCAGATTTTACCCTGCACATGCACATATAACTTTTGACTGGCCCAGAAATAGATAAGTATTATATAACCGAGTGAAGTGGGACCCAAACAAGTGACCCACGATTGGACTATCAAAGGTTGTGGTGTGTTCTATCCTGTCTGGGAAAACGCACACATAAAAGATCCCTTGCTGTTATTCGAAGAATAGCCTATATAGCGGTGGTGGGTTTCCTCTTTGACCATGTATCGATATTCAATGACCACTGATTAATAATTAATGTGTTCCAGTGGTGTCATTAAACAGAGCACTTTTGATCTTCTTTCAGTACATCTACCAGATGGCGAACGCGTTGATTTATTGTCACAGCTGTCGCGTCATTCACAGAGACATTAAACCAGAAAACCTGCTGCTTGGCTTGAAAGGAGACCTGAAGATCGCGGACTTTGGCTGGTCCGTACACGCCCCTTCATCAAGGTGAGGCCAGCGGGCATTTCACAATGTTTGTTTGTTTGTTTGGTTTTTCTCCTTCTAAGGCCAAATTAAAAAAAAAGTTGGTGATCGTCCTTTTCATTACACAAATCAGGGAGGTGGGGTGGGTTTTTTAATTTTTTTTTGAAAAACTTTATAAAACTCTGGAGACCAGGTACAGAGCTGGCAACTCCAAGGAAATTTTAATATTGGACTACATGTTAATAATGGACTACATTTCATTCATGTACACATCACAATGTTGGCCGCCAGATGGACCTGGTGATGGTTTAACCCGTTACAGTGTTTACGAGAGTTGAATTGCATTTTTAACAGTTTTTAACCAAATAAAAAATAAAATATATTCAGGGGCGGGTGGCGACGATCACCAATTATTTTAATTTTTTGGCCTAATGCTGAAAGTGTCTAGAATGCATTTTAAAGCCTTATAATGGCGGTTTTATCGCACTTCAGTCGCAGAAGGTAGTAGAAGGTTTGTTTTTACCTAAGTTTCATTAAATAGACTAAGCTGAGACAACAACGTAGGTTCCTAGTTACAAAAAATCCACAGCTTAAGTTTTTGTACAATTCTTAAGACACCACTGGGTGTGCGCTATCCTGTCTGTGGGATAATGCAAATAAAAGATCCCTTGCTGTTATTCGAAGAAGAATAGCCAATGTGGCGGAAGCGGCTGTCCTCTGTGACCATGTGTCAATATAACCCTGCGTCTGATGTCCAATAACCACTGATTTATAATCAATGTGTTCCAGTGGCGTCGTTAAACAAGCAAGCTATATCTGTGACCATGTCTCAATATAACCATGTGTCTGTCGTCCAATAATCAGTGATTATAATCAATGTGTTCCAGTGGCGTCGTTAAACAAGCTATATCTGTGACCATGTGTCAATATAACCATGCGTCTGATGTCCAATAATCAGTGATTATAATCGATGTGTTCCAGTGGCGTCGTTAAACAAACAAACTAATATCCGTGTGTTTACCGTTGCTAGACGTACGACGCTGTGCGGGACACTGGACTACCTGCGTCTGATGTCCAATAACCAGTGGTTTATAATCAATGTGTTCCAGTGGCGTCGTTAAACAAACAAGCTATATATGTGTGTTTACCGTTGCTAGACGTACGACGCTGTGCGGGACGCTGGACTACCTGCCGCCGGAGATGGTCGAGGGTAAGATGCACGACGAGAAGGTCGACCTGTGGAGTCTGGGGATCCTGTGTTACGAGTTCCTCGTCGGGAAGCCACCGTTCGAGTCGGAAGGCCACACCGAGACGTACAGGCGCATCACGAAAGTCGACTTATCTTTCCCTAGTCACGTCTCCGATGCAGCCAAAGATATAATAGCAAAGGTAGTATTCCCTGGGTTTTTTTTCTGTTTCTTGTGCAGGGTGCAATTTGTTTTTTGAAATTGTGATTAGCAGTTTTTATTACTGGATGGGAAATGGAAAAGCAATTTCTTGATTTTGAACGCATCGCAATCGCAACATTTTGCATCGCTTTTTGCGATGCGAACCAGGTCATTTTGCAGCGTATTGTGACAAGTTTCTTATAGATTATGTTTGGTAAACTTAAGGAAATTTTCTTTATTGGACTGGTATTCTATTTACTGTCAGTACGGAGACAATCAAAGTCTTTAATACATGTATAGTCTCAATTATCCAGCAATAACGGTGTAAATATAAATCGATCCCCACAGTAAAAATATAAATTTTTTGCCTGTATTCACATAAAATGTTTCGTGCATCATATTTTCCAGAAAGTTTTATTCTGAATTCAAATTACAAATTTTGATTTAAAATTGGAAGCATAATTTAACACTGACATACCCTCACTAGTAAACAACAATTTGATCACGCTAATATTGATTGTAGCTGGTATTTTCATTATATAGGTGGTCGCGTTTTTTATTGAATTTCATGTAAAAACATCCGTCTGCAGTTAACCATTGTTTTATGTTAGGATTCGAAGGGGGTGGGGAGGTGGGGGCTCGAAGTCAATGCTAACTTTATTCAAATTGTGAAACACTTTGACATTTATGCACGATTCCATAACAGCGTGATAAAAATTTTATTTGCTAGTGAGTGCTTAATTATGCTATTTTTTTAAACATTTTTAATTCGTTGGGCGTTTTTTTCTTCCATATTTCAGTTACTACGACACGACCCAAACAAGCGTTTACCGCTGAATGAAGTACTTTTGCATCCTTGGATCCAGAATCATTGCGGCACGTTACAAACCCCGAGCCAGGCGACGCCCGCCAGTGTGGCGGGGACGACCATCAAAGCGTCTAGCAGATCTTAACACATGATCTGTCCATCTAGCATTCCTCCCTTACCGGCGGTCGGTGCACGGAACCGGACGCACCAACTCACTCACTCACTCACTCAATCTGTGACCACCGATAGACATTGTGATAACAAAGACGAACACATCCTTATTGCGTGCGTGCTTTCATTCACCCAACATTCAACTGTTTTAGGGACCATACATACAGTGAAATCCCTCTAAACCGAACACACTTGGGACAGAGTAAAATGTTTGGTTTAGAGGGGCGTTCGATTTACTGAGGTTTAAGTACAGCGCATAAGGCTGTCTGGGACTTTGAAATATGTTCGGTTTAGAGGGAATTCCAGTTTACTGAGGGTTTAGAGGGGTTTCACTGTATATATTATGGAGCACATATATGATGACAGTCCCAGTGTCTAAAACTAAGATATATTTCAATATCAGGAAATATACTAATTACCGTTTCAGCACATAGGGAAATTAGATCAAGTTACACTTGGAATTTATATCTTTCATCACTAAAACAAATTCTCCTTTTTGTTCATCAGAGTAGAATCATGTATAATGCCGTGTCTAATCTCGAAATCAATTTACATAATTACAACATAGAAAATATACTGCATGTCATCCAGCAATCAACTACCTCTAACTGTGTTGTAATCATCGATACACGTGTCTGTATATCATAATAGTGCATACTGAGACTGGGTTGCAGGGCAGTTAGTACTCGCTTAATATGAGGTTGCACAATACATTCATCAGGGTATAATCTAGCCATTTTTCTAGGGTCCCTTTTTGGAAAATTGGAAAAAAATAACGCGCTAGACAGGAAAAGGGGAATTTCGTCATTTTGTATATTCGCGGTAGTCAACGTTAAGATGTCTTATGTTGATTCGGTATTTTCCTTTTAAAAGAGTAAAGATAGGTTTTTTTCATACCATAAAGAAAAGAACTTCTTTTTATCCAGTCATCTGTGATATGTCAATGTAAAAAAAATATAAATAAAAAAAAAATTCTTGGGGAATTTGTTTTGTTTGAAATTGGGAATTCCCCCTAGGGGAATGGAGCCGGTAACCGGCCCCAAATTGCATGGTAGATTAAACCCTGTTCATTGTACCTGGTACGGGTAGTTTCCTTTCCGTGAAAACAAACTTGTTCACCACCACTAGTGCACTTTGTACGTTAAGAAAATATACAAAGTACTGGTAACCCAAATGTTTTAAACACAATATTATTAAATATCTAAATTTCTTCCATACTTATATAGCTACTGTAAGACCTGTTATTTTCCATAATTACATCATGTGACCTTTATGCATCGCACAGTCTTGCATCACCTTGTAATAATAACGCCCAACGAAAAGAAACACACAAGTGAATGGATAATAATTGCACATATAATATTAGTTAATTACTTTATTATATATTGTGTGCACATAGTTATTTAAATTGATAGCAGAAATGTTTTGCATATCCAAACAAGGTACATGTAACACAAAACAAATTAGTGTCATAATAGTATTTGCCATAAAAATTAATATTGGATAACATATCAAGACTAATAGTAATAGATAGATACATTCTTTATCCCACCTTAATAATTACTTATTGCTTCAAAATAAAATCATACTTTCAGTACAAACCATTTTGGAATATGATTAAAGACTTCGAAAATTTGGTTATTTGCCTAAAATTGTCACGAGTAAACTTATTTTTTAAATTGAGACATGATTTTGATAGTACAAACATATTAGACTAAGTGAGCTAAAAACTGGTGAATACAGGCTTACCATTAACAATCTCTACTTAGGCCAACAAAAGAGGACATAATGTGATGGGAAAACACTTGGAAATCAAGCACCTAAATACTAAAATGTTAAATTGATTTGTAATAATTTGATCATATGCATTGCATCATGATCAACAGCTAAATATATCATTACTATCATCATCATGGAAACAACAACTCACTTCCTCCAGAATTGCAGTCATTACGAACCAATCAGAGACCAGATACATGTATGGCCTGCCACAATAAACATGGCTGGAAAGCTATATGGAAACAGGGAGCAGCTACAGAAAACAGCAAAGTTCACCCTGCTGTCTGGAAAAATTGTTTAATCATGATTAGAGTGAACGAAAAGACGATCATCATCATCAGACACAATACAAATGACAAATGTGCAGCATCCAGTTCCATCAATAACCTTTTCCTGTCCACACAAGAGATTATAGCCTAGATACTAAATTCACAATGTCAAAAAGGATTTTCTTGGTAATGTCATTATGCATTGTTGCCACTTGTCAGTAATGGTTATGCTCAAATTTATGACTTTATGGAATGTCTTTGATGAGCAAAATATTAATGACAAAGTACCGGGTAGCTTAGGTAATAAACAAATATAACAAGACAGTAGTCAGACTAGTTAGGGATGATTCAAATGTTTTTAAGACTTTGGTGAACAAATTTAATAAGAAAAATATGTACAGTGAAACCTGCCTAAACCGGAATTCCCTCCAAACCAAACTTATTTAATAGTTTCACGCAGTCTTAAAAGTTAAATGCTTTATCTAAACCTCAATATACCGAACACCACTGTAAACCAAACATTGTACTCGGTACCAAGTGTGTTCGGTTTAGAAAGGGTTTTTTTTTTTTTTTTTTTTTTTATCTTTTAAAAAAAATAAAATAATTATTGTCCCCAGAACATATAATAGGCAGTGAGTAGGTTGCCTTACAGTTACATAATATATCTAAGAGAGATAAATGAAGTGCAGTTGACATAGATGTGAGCAAATTTGAGTCATGTCATATTTTTCTTTTCTTTTCTAAACATACTAAATTATAAAACATATTTTTTTTAAAACATGAACTAAGGAAGACATATTTTCACGTAGCGTATCAATACATCTCTTTTGAACGGTAACATTTTGAATAAAGAGGTTTAGATAGGGCATCCATTGTTTATCGAAAGGTTTTACTGTATGACTTAAAAGGTATGTACTGGCATTTCATACAATGTAGGATGGAAAACTATATGAGAAACATAATTTTTATTGATTTTTTCAACAATTTAATTACAAACAAGAAATGTTCATCCTCCACATGCAAGTAATAATGAATAGTCAGCATATTTTCCAATGTTCCAAGACATGTGTACAAATGTTTTTAAATTAAAAAGAGTCAAACATTGTATACATAATGTTATTTAAATTTTAAACTTTTCACAAACCTCTGAAATCACATGGGAATATATCCAATCTCTCCAGTCGATCAAAGTGTACAGAAAGTGGGTAATTGGACAAGTTAAAATGTGCAGACCACAATGGGTCATCAATCATTAATTAATAATTGATGACTATTGATCAAGATAGCATTAATCAGGATTGTATTGGTGAAATAACTGCAATCTGACATGCAACTTAATCATCATCATATAGCCAGTAAGAAAGGCAATCATACTTTGATGGTTTTTCTCTTTTTCATCCATACCTATTTCAGTCAATAAGCTGTTACTTCAGGTAATCCTTTCACATTTATACATGCAGAGAAAAGTGTGAAAAAAAAAGTCCATTCTTGTCAGGCAATATCATTACATTCACCTGTACTCTACATGTATATTCATCTAGCATTCATGAATAGATCATGTACAATTTATAGTCTGAAATATGAACAGTTACAGAAAATACAAAATTTATAGATAATTAAAATAATAACCTATCAAACTGCCTCCATGCATATCCATTTCACCTTGTAAATTCATGGTCATTCGACCTTTCAAAAGAAATTAACTATTTATAATTATTAATAATAATAATAATAACTAAATAAAGGATTTATTCAGGATTTTCCCCTTAGGTCTGTGTGGTTGATGGGATATGGATATCATATCATATTAAATTCTTGATTAAATGTAAATGTACAGGGTTTAATCTACCATACAATTTGGGGTCCGGTTACCGGCCCCATTCCCCTAGGGGCAATCAGACTTATAAAAAAATAATTTCCTAATTTTGCAAAAAAATATTCCCCCAAAAAAAATTAATTCTATTTTTTAAGTCATAACATAGATGACTTGGTATAAGGAGTTCTTTTCTTTATAATGTGAAAAAAACCAACTATTATTCTTTTAAAACTAAAATACCCAATTACATTGACTACCGCGAACAAATAAACAAAATATAAATAAATAAATTCCCCTTTTTTTGACGTAGCGAGTTATTTTTTCCCAATTTCCCAAAAAGGTACCTAGAAAAATGGTCCAGATTATACCCCAGGTGATGTACAATTGGGTTATAGATATATTGAAATATGCTTAAATTTAATAAATTAAAATTCTCATTTAATATTCTGTTTTGTTCGTCATACCAGACTGTTCCATTCAATTTATTACTATTAATGACGGTAACGGACAAGTAATTAGTGGTGTGCTCAACCATGTCTACTGTTATACTTTAAGGCATACTGCATTATGGGAAGTCCGCATTTTGGAAGTACACATGTACATGTATGTATCTTCCAGACTCCTGATTTACTGTTGCAGTGACTGAGCTAGCAGACGTATGGACCAGTCTACATGTACATGTTACAATTACCATATTATACACATAGCTGCCACACTGTACGTCTTGTATATAAAACCAACATTTACATAAATTATCTGGTCAAAACTATACAAGTAATTTGGAAATACATGTATTGCTCTGCAACATATTTGGCATCACAAGAGTTTTAATAGTAAATTGATTAATGTTTATATCTCCATCTGGCCTGATGGTCACTTGTCTGTGAAATATCCATCAGCATTAAGTGCCATCACTCAGATTGGCCAACATGTGGAATACTAATGAATCAATTGGCAGCAGAAATTACAGTCTAATTGGAAAAATTGTAATTCAAATATTCAAAAGCAGACAGATACATGTATATGTTTGTTATTGATATTAACACCAACAAAATTAGTGCTATCAGTATCACTAGCAGACTGACATATTGAAAGTAAAATTGAATTCATGCCATTTGACACAAACAGATAACCATTTATAGCATTTATCCTAATCGGAAATAACTGAAAAACATAAAACTTAAACATTACAAATTTACACAAGTAAATTTACTATACAAATAACATAACGAGAAAGACAAATACAATTAGTTCAAGAATGGCTTTCATGACATAGAGGCTAATAAACTAATCAGGCTGATTAATTGTCAATTACAATTAGCCTTCATAGTTATGCTGCGTAACGGTTTGGGATTATGGTAAACCTGGAAGCGCAATATAATATTTTCAATTCATGTGCTACACGCAAAAATGAATTACCAAGAGGAACAGAACTAAAAGCATTTATTAATTTCAGTGATGATCTCTCTGACATTAAATGCCACATTGGTATTACATGTACATGATACTTCATGGCAACATATTCCCGAGTTTGTAGATTGCTTACAACAGGTTAACGTGATCGATTGTTTAACTTGCAAATGCATTCTACACAATTAGTCTTGGAATTGCATACACTTTAGCTTACGTTATAAATAAGATTAAGATATAATATTAAATTTGGATAAAAATGTAAAAAGGAAATTTACAAGTATTTTGAATAATTATAATTATGTAAAATAAAAGTTTATTAAATCAATGAAATAATTCTAATTTGACAACTCTTATATATCGCTGGTGGGTGTCTAAAATGTTCTATGTCTGATTTTGACATTAAAAACTGATTTATTAAAATGTATACTGTGACAATTAATTGATCATGTACTATTGTTCGGAATCTAAAATGTTGTACATTGGAATATTTAATATATTATAAATAATAATCAATTCTTGAGACTCTAAATCTGTTTTATTCGTATTATATATGTCAACTCTTTTGTATAATCATCTTTGCCATAAACACTTTTTTCTACGATTAAAACTCGCTCTTAAATTAATATAACCAGTTTTTCACAGTAACTCGTTTAGCATACTCTATAAATTACAAAGTCACTGCGGATTTTCATCACAATCTATGCATGTACGCAGTGCGCTGCAAACAAAATCATGCCAAGTGACCAAAACTCAAGAGTGAACAACATCCAGTAATGTAAGAATAGCACAAGTCATAAAAGTTGAGTTAAAAGTAAAAGGTAACAAGAAAGGAACTGTCAATCAACAGATAAAAGAGCAAATATTTGCCGCACTCTCAAACAAAAGTTTCAAAGTATCTCTGTTGAATTAGTCAGAATCCAATTTTATTTTTTTGATGCTATCAGTCGAAGCAGGAATGAGATAACAACTGCCATTAACATTGGTTAGAACTGTTATTGACCTGCAACATACAGCCTGTATTTGAACACCAAATTTCACATGCAGTGTTCAGTACGGAGCAATTCCACTTTCAAGTCCCCACCTCTATTACAACCTTGCTTTGATGGACAATAATTCCTTGTGATTCAACATTCAGATATTAAACTTCTTAATAGAACAAGAACTTTCAATAAGTCTTGTAACTACTTTTACTGGTGACATTTTACTGAACAGCAGTCACTATGACCCAAGACAACTGCAGGGCTCGAAACTTGTGGTTGCCAGGTTACCAAGCACACCACATTTCTGTTTGGGAGACCATAACAGCACTAAAAGTTTATCTTTAAAAAATTATCTTTGTGGTCAAAACACAATTTCGTGGGTGACCATGATTTTATATAAAGTTCAAATCCCACTAAACATCAAGCATTTTTCAGATGGTCGATGGCAACAACAATTTTCTACATGATTTCTTAAGAGTGATAGATTAATGTAAAGTAGTTCCTGAGACATAAAGAAATTTCAATACCATTTTAATGATGTTTATGTTTTCATACTAAACATAAACAAAGGCAATTAAACAGTATGACATCTAAATGTCTTTACTTAAATCCCTTTCATACACATATTCAATTATAGTACACAAATCTATCTACACAAGTTGATTACTCCATATATAAATATATTATGTGACATAAAATGCATTCCTTTCAAGATTCAGAGACAATTTAGAAACAAACAAAATACAACCAAGTAAGCTCATTTACACTACATGTTTAAAATATATAGCCACAATTGATATCTGGCGAGAATTGCTTGAACCATAATTGGATATTGGCACATGTATCATAAAATTAAATACAATTTTTCTCTCAACAGATGAGTTTCTAAATTGAGTTTATTAGAATTCAATCCATTAATTTGTCTCAATTTGTTTGTGCATGGATAAAATGTTACCATGATATAAGGGTATATAAAAAGCACTACCAGTATTAGCAGTAGATCAACTACATTTACCATAAACAAAACAAAGTACATGTATGTACATGAGGCAAGGATACCCAAGTTTAACAAACCATAATTATACAATACATTTAGTATTAAAATAAAATGGTCGAGGAAATCTGACTTTCATTTGAGTTTAAAGAATTGCCAATAACTAAAAATACAGTACCGGTATCTGTTATGTATAAAATATAGGAACAAATGGCCTTCTAATTCAGGTCATATTTATTTGATATCTATGCTAAAATAATATGCACTTCTTGACATAATAATAATTTTAAGATATATAACTTATCTAAATACACAAACAAAATGTGCAATAAAGCATTATAAAGGTCCAAATATTTAAATTCTGTTCACATAGTTATTATGTCCTACAACAGCTAGGACATTTGGAACAAACTATAACATTCAATGCAGACAATCATTAAATAACATGTACATTTAAACAAAAAGGTTTCCATATATTTATGATTAATATGTAGATTTAATATAACTCCAGGCCTCAAGCTAGGTCTAAATTATAGGGAGAAGTGACTTCTCCCTCCTGCCCCTGAGAGGGAGAAGTTTTCAACCAGAGGGAGACTTAAATATACAAAATACAAATTCAACAAAACAAAAGAAAACCGGCAAAACTGTTATTTATTACTTTTAACAATAAATAAAAACATACATCGCACATTATAAGTACATTAACGAAAAAGATGTCATGTTCAATCATGAGCTATCTAATAAGTATACA
>JAULBR010100165.1:0-11281 GCA_032355825.1 Melanodrymia aurantiaca
ATGGCTTGGTTTGTGTTTCGTGAAGAACGTGTTGTGATGACAAAGTTCCAAACTGCGTACTTTCGGAAAAAAGAACGAGGAAGTAAAATAGGGCCTTATTCGGTGTGGGGCCTTATTCGATATTTGGCGATACATGCAAACACCGGTGTCAAAACGTTTTGTGTCGGTAGCAGAACGCCCGCGCTATTGAACGAAGGGCTGGTCACAGGCTGGTGTGCCTGCCGGGGAAATTAAAATGCATGCACAGGGTTACCTTCTGGAAGCATGCCTATAAACAATATAGTTTATAGTGTTACGTGTACAATTTAGTGCAGTCTAGCGACATGTGAATGATCATTATAATCGATCGCCTTCTAATACTGTGTGTATATTTAGATACCTGGGCCTGGTTGTTCGAATCCTGGGTTAGAACTAACCCAGAATTAAGTGCCTAACCATTTGTTAAATTTAACTACTGATTAAAAATTGCATTGAGACTGAGAGTGGCTCATTATTATTATAGTGATAGTGTTAGTATTTGCAATATTTATATGTGTATCATGTGCTGTAACGAGGTGAGATTAATAAAGTATCTGTCTGTATTTGCAGCGTGCTTATGGAAGAGCTGGCTGTACTCCAGGCAATCTACATCCATGAGTTAGTAGTCGAGGAGGATGAGAGGTAAAATATGGCAAACCTACATGAACAAGAAACATGCACATTTCCAATAAAACCATACAGTGATGCAAGTGGTATTTAGAATTACAAGAAAACCTATAGGACACTTTTGTTTACGATTGTTTTGCTGTGTAGTTAAGTAAGCAAGAAAATTAATCAACAGGGGACAACATTTCCAAATTTTAGGTAACTGGAAATCGGTTCACATGGTTTATACCTAGGTAACCCATTGTTCGGTTACAAGAATTATGTTTGCGTAACCCTTCGGTTACCTAATGAGTTACCTAAAACTTTCACTGAACAGTATCTGAAGCTGATATAAAATGTTTTTGCTTAACTGGTTAACTTCTGATTTTTCAATAAAGTTACTTTTAATTTCTGAACTGAACATTATGGTCTACAACATAACCGATTGTCGGTTCACGTGAATTTCAAGTTGCGTAACCGACATGCGAACAGAACGAAGGTTCGCGTGAAATATTGTGCCCTGAATCAAGATAGATTATAAGAATCCTTCATATGTACTGGTGGGATTATAAGAATCCTTCTTATATATTGGTGTGGGATACGGCTATTGATGTATACTGAAAATTATGTTTATTAGTTGAGAGCTGTTAATCATTTTAATTGTTGCAAGTTCGCTGTGTTCTATTTTAGTCACCATCCTTCGACAATAGTTCTGGAGTTGCATCCTGCTACTGGAGATGATTTGACGAAACGCTTTGTCTGTATGACACTAGTCTTGAAACTACCTCTTGCAGTAAGTTTATTAACTTTGTCTGTATGACACTAGTCCTGAAACTACCTCTTGCAGTAAGTTTATTAACTTTGTCTGTATGGCACTAGTCTTGAAACTACCTCTTGCAGTAAGTTTATTAATTCTCAATATGACGTTAGTCTTAAAACTACCTCTTGCGGTAAGTTTATTAATTCTCAATATGACGTTAGTCTTGAAACTACCTCTTGCAGTAAGTTTATTAATTCTCAATATGACATTAGTCTTGAAACTACCTCTTGCAGTAAGTTTATTCATTCTCAATATGACACTAGTCTTGAAACTACCTCTTGCAGTAAGTTTATTCATTCTCAATATGACGTTAGTCTTGAAACTACCTCTTGCAGTTAGCTTATTAACTTTGTCTATATGATGCTGTGATGCTAGTCTTGAAATTACCTCTTGCAGTAAATTTATTAACTCTGTATGATGCTAGTCTTGAAACCACTTCTTGCAGTAATTTTAGTAACTTTGTCTGTATGATTCTAGTCTTGAAATTAACTCTTGCAGTAAGTTTATTAACTCTGTCTATATGTCACTAAGATTCTTAACATTGTGTCTGTATGATACTTAGCATTTCTAAATTCAGACTTATATGCAAATCTCTAAAACAAGAACATTTCCCTTTTCAGTATCCAGATGAGCTTCCAGAAATCTGCATCAGGAACCCACGTGGTTTGGGTGAAGAAGAATTGCAAAGGTTTTGATAATATCTTATTTATTTAATCACTGTATGTTAACACTTCCATTATCAATATCAAACATTATGATTGAAATATAGATCATTTGGCAAGTGAATTATGTTATTCGATGTGAGTAGCGGGTTTCAATTTTAGTTTTACTATTTACTCCCAAGTGAGCTATTTTTGTATGTCACTGAAAGGATAGGATTGAAATCACTGGCAGAAATTTCCTCTAATGTTCGATAGATTCTGTTGCTGATCCTATATTTGACATGAAACTTTCATCAAATGTGTGGAGACTGATACACATTAACTCATCCTAGTACACAATTCATATTTCTTTAAAATATGTATACCTTATTCAGTTTGAAGATTAGGTTCAAATACCAAAGTTGATGTCAGATTATCATTAATATGTAATTATTATAGGAGACAATGGCTATTTTAATTTACTATTTCTATCAGTTTGCAGGAAGCAATGAATAAGTTGGCGGAGCTTAAACAAGGTGGTCCAATGTTGTACCAGTTAATTGAGGTAAGTATTCAGTAAAACCTGCTCTAATGTCTTTCTGTCTCAATATGCTGTCGTGTGATGGCCTGGGGGTATTGTAATAAAGTTTCAAACTCATAAGAGGCCCCTTTTGTTTACTCCGTTCAAGTTTGCACAATTTCAAAATTTGCAAACTATTAAAATTGGTGAAGTAAATAAAATGCACAAAATCTATTTTCATTTACATTACCATTTTTTCTTCTTTTATAACTGAAAAAGAAATTAAATAAATGTTCTGAAAAAAGACTATTGCACAGAAAATTCCATAGCTCATTCAAAATTTTTAAAATGTAGGAATTGACTAGTACATGTGAAGACAATTATTAACTAATTATTTAATATTTTGTTTATACCCTTCTTCAACGAAGTTTGGTGTACACATTGGAACACATTGATTATTGTTCAGCGATTATTGAGACCGGTCACAGAAGAAACAGATAGCACACACCACAGCCTTTGGACCAGTCGTGGAACACTGGTTTGAATGGGAAATAACCCAACGGGTCCACTGTGTAGAATCAATCCTTTTACTGTGTCATCTATGTCTATACATGTAAACTTAGGAGTTGTAACAGAAGCATGTGCATTTTAGATTTCTCTTTGTCTTGTAGTTAATACAAGATACTACAGTGTGGTATGTAGGCCTATATATTAATAAATGCAAGAGAAAGATTTCAGCAAAATTACAATTTTACTGGTTGACTTAATTAGTGCATCACTACTTATCATCCTGGTTGTTTTTCAGAATTGAATTGAATTGATTTTTGTTGACATCCCAGGACGAAAAAAGACATCGGCTATTGGGTATCAATATAATTATGGTACTGTATATACAATGATATAAATTGTTTTTCAGATGGCAAAAGAGAATTTGACAGAAGGCAATATTCCACGATGCCCTTGTGTCATTTGCCAGGAACATTTTGAAGACGGGGACAAGTTCACCAGGACAGCTTGCTATCATTACTTCCATCAGACCTGTTTCAGTCGCTACATCAAACATGCTTTAGAGGAGTCAGACAATCAGGAGGAAGAATCTGAGGTGAATGAGTGAAAGATGAAGATAATTATCACTGTATTAACTGCCTTACGTTCAATAGCGTGGGCGTTCTGCTTCTGAGGCAAAACGTTTTGACACCGATATTTGCATCTACATTAAATGAATGGGATGTGATAGTGCATGATCGGTACCGGTCACATAGTTCCAGAGCGCTCGCGTTATTGAACGTAAGGCTGTTTTCATTTTAATCCATGCTTGAGTGGACCGTAGCTAAGTGCAAGAATGTCCACGTGAGGTTCAATAGGTCGATGGATCAATCCTGCTCTGTGAAACCATTGGTTTATTTTCCGTTGCAATCAGTGATCCACGACAGATCTATGGTGTGTGCTTGCTTGTCTGTGGGAACATGCATATAAAAGATTCCTTGCTGTTATTCGAAGAAAAGTAGCCTATGAGGTGGCAGCAGATTTCCTCTGTGACAAAGTGTCGATATAACTGCATTTGACATCCAATAACCTCTGATTAATAATCAATGTGTTCCAGTGGTAGGTGTCGTTAAACCAAACAAATTAAATTGAATTGTTCACCTTTATCCTACATGTGTATCAGTTGTGAGTAATAATTGATGTTATGTTGTTCCAGTTTCCCTTATATTGAGTTGTTCACCTTTGTCCTGTATCAGTTATGAGCAATAATTGACTCATGATCTATGTTTTATACTTCGTGTAGTATGTTTTTCGTAGATAACTTTAGTTTCGTTTACCGTAGAGAAAAAAGGTAAACATTTTTGAAAATAAAAAAAGTTGTATAATTTGCACACAAAAATGTTTACATTTTTAAAAAACTCTGTGATAAAAAAAAAACTAAAGTTATCTGCGAAAAACATACTACAAATGTTCAGACACGAAGTATAGGTTCAATTTGATTGAGTTGGATCACGTTTGTCCTGTATCAGTTGTGAGCAATAATTGACATAAGTCGTATGTTGTTCTAGGTTGTGTGTCCGGTTTGCCGAGAGAACCTCAGTTTCAATCTGGATGATCTGGAAGATTATGCTGATCTCAGTTTAGAAGATTTCAAGTTTGTCCCATCAAGCGAGATGAAAGCTCTTCAGAATCAAATGGCAGAACTGTTGATAAAACAGAAATCTAAAGGAGGAATTATCAACCTGCAGGAAGAAAAAGACAAATACCTTGTGAATGCTGTGAGTTTTAGTATATGTAGTAGTGATTATTGGAAATATTTGTATTGAATCTACCGTTACATTATAAATATTTAGTTTCTTTAATGGGGGTCCAACTAAACACAGGACAGGACAGAAAAACCACTGACTATCAATCAATGAATGAGTTCCTGTGGTGTCGTTAAACAAACCATATTTACCTTTTAATTTATGCATAATATTAATACACTTAATTAATATCTATATAGTTAAAGTAGCAAATGTACACTTCAGATTAGAAACTAAAATGTATTAAATATATGGTACAAGTGACCAGGTAAGCCATGACGCACATCTATTTTATCATTATTTGTTACTTGTAGGATATAGTCATAAGTCTACCATCTAACGAGCGAAATCCAACCAAAGATAGGAGCCAAGCTGCAAACCAATCTAAGGACATAGACGACGGAAGAAAGACTCAGTATTGTAACTCAAGGGAACGGCATTCAACTCAAAGAACTAACATTGAAACCAAACGAACGAACAGAAACTGGTTCAGTCCCAGAGACAGAAAGGATTGGTCCAGAAGGAATGAATCGGGCAGAGCTAGTGAATTTGATAAGACCAAAAACAGTCGTTCTAAAACTGGTCAAATTGGACAAAACGATAATATTTCTGACAGAAGCGAAAACCGACAAAGTAATAGGGATGATCGCGAACAGCACGAGAATGAAAGTACTAACAAAAATAGAAGTAGTAATTACAAGAGAAACAATGAACGAAATAGAAGGGAAACACATAATTCAGCAAATGATGAAACAGCGTCTGGAAAACGTACGACCAGAAATGCTGATGCTCTAGCAAGTGTCGATGATGAAACACGTTCAGTTGAATCCATGGAAACAAAGAATGAAGATCATAGTTCTAAACGTGACGGTCGTGACAATGCATATGACAGACGTAAGCCTAAAGTTTTAGATAAAAAACTATCTGTTGAATCCATGGAAACAAAAAAGAAAGATGCCAATCAGGATAAACTCTCAGAATCTGAAGATCAGCGTAAATCACAGAATGAAAAAACTAGGAACATAAACGTCAAGAACAGCAGTTCAAGGACAACAAATAAAGATTTGGAACAAGATTGTCAAAGATCTGCAGTTTCCAGTCGTGATAATACATACAATAGACATAAGTTTAATACCAGACGAGAGTATCAAGGTGACAGACGTCATTATGCAAATGATAGATATCGATCTAAAGATGAACAACGTGATTCTACATATGACAGACACAGTTCTAAAGATGAAAGACATGATTCTACGTACGATCGACAAAGTTTTAAAAATAAGAGACCTGATTCTACATACGACAGACGAAGTTCTAAAGATGACCAACGTGATTCTACAAACGATCGACAAAGTTCTAAAGATGAAGGACATGATTCTACATACAGCAGACAAAGTTCTAAAGATGAAAGACATAATTCTACAAGCGATCGACAAAGTTCCAAAGATGAAAAACGTGATTCTGCATATGACAAATATAGTACTAAAGGTGACAGACGTGATGATAAAAATGACAGTTATAGATCTCAAGATTACCGGCATGATTCTAAATATGAACGACATAGTTTTAAAGATGAAAAACAAGGTTCTGCATATGACAAACATAGTACTAAAGATGACGGACGTCAAAAATCATATGTAAGTCATTCTAAAGGTGATAGGCATGACAATACATATGACAGACAACGATTTAAAGGTGACAGACGTGATCATGCATATGACAAACATAGTTCTAAAGATGACAAGCGTGACAATGCACTTGACAAACATAGTTCTAAAAATGACCGTTATGCTGATGAATATGGCAAACATAGTTCTAAAAGTGACAGGCATGACAATGCTTATGACAGACAACGACCTGAACATGCTAAGCATTATGATGCGTATCACAAACATGGTTCTGAATATGACAGACATGATCCTGAATATGACAGACATGATTCTACATATGATCGACATAGTTTTAAAGATGATAGGCGTCACGATGCACATGACAAACATAATTCTGAAGGTGACAAACAGGATGCTGTATATTGCAGACAAGGGTCTGTAGATGACAGATATGACAGACAAACTTCTAAAGATGAAAGCTGTAATGATGCCTATGAACGACGAAGTTCTAAAGAAAGCTGTAATGATGCATATGAACAAAAAAGTTCTAAAGAAAGCTGTAATGATGTATATGAACGAAGAAGTTCTAAAGGTGACAGACGTGATGATGCATATGACAAACGAGGGTCTAAAAATAGCAAACATGATGCTGCATATGACAAACAAAGGTTCAAAGGCGACAGACATTTTACTGCTCATGACAGACATGCTCCATATGATGGTAAAGGGTCTAAAGATAAAAGGCGGTTTGGCAAATATGACGGTAAATACAGCGGAAATGACAAGTTTAGAGATAACATGCACTCAGATAAGTATGACAGACATGACGTTGCAGATGAAAGGAATTATGATGCACATAGCAAAAATAGAGTAAAGGATCATGGTAATAGTGACAGTCATGACAATCAAAGGACTACAAATACTAGAGATATCAAAACATCTGGTTGTAATAAGTCTGTTTCACAAAACAATCCTCAATCACTGATAAGAAAAATGGACAATAGCAATGAAAATTCAGCTTTACCGCCAGATCAGGAATGTATTTCTTTTGAAAAGCAACAAAATTTGGACAAAATAAAATTAGAGAAGATGTCTCATAATGAACAGTGTCCTGAAAGTGAATTGAGCTGTAAGCATGTTGGAAGAAATGCGGAACAGGATTCTGGTTGGGACTCTAAGGATGAAAGGTTGACTTCTAACAACCAAAGTGCAGAAAGTGAAACTCGTTATAATAGATTTGGAAGGGGAGGACAAAATGGAAATAGAAGAAATGTGCAACAGAAGTCTACTTGGAACTCCGATGAAAGGTCTTCTAGCAAGCAAAGTGCAGAAAGTGAAACTAACAACAATAAATTTGGTAGAGGAGCAGGAAGAAGAGAAGCTACAAGAAGAGGACAACTTTATTCTGATTTGAACTCTGAGGGCGAAGGGTTGACAACTAATAACCAACGAACAGAGAGTGAAGCTAATAATACGAAATTTGGAAGAGGAAGAGGAAGAAACAGAAATACAAGAAAGGAGCAATCGAATTCCAGTTGGAACTCTGAGGACGAAAGTGCAGAAAGTGAAACTAATAGTAAGAATTTCGGAAGAGGCAGAAGAGAAAATATGAGAAATGGGCAACATAATTCTGGTTGGAAGTCTGTTGAAAGGTTATCATCTCACAGCCAATTTGCAGAAAGAGAAACTACTAAAACATTTGGTAGTGGAATTGTAAAAAGGAAAGAAGTCTATAGAAGAACAGAGCAACCTAATACCAGGAGTAATTATGAGGAAGGGGACGCTTCTCACAAGAATGAGTTCGATGAAACTGAAAGTGTTCATAAACAGTTTGAAAAGGGAACTCCAAGACTAGGAAGAGGAAATGTAGGAATGGGTCGAAATAATGCTTTGAAGAATTCTGAGGAAGAGGAAGACAACTGGACTTCAGATAGAAATAGTAATAACCGTTCTGGAAGAGGTAGAGCAAGAAGAGGCACAAGAAATGAGAGAATTGAGCAGCAAGGTAGAAATAGAGGATATGATAAAACCAAAGGAGGTCGAGGCGGTACGATAGTTAAACCTGATGTAGGACAAACTGCAATAAAGCAAGATAAAAGTATAGAAGAACAGGTACATCATGAGGAGCATCCAATAAAAAGTTATCATAAAGAAAACGAAGAAAAACGTGAGAGCTCAAGTCTATTTAAGGATAATAGTTCAGCACCAACCTTACCTGCAGGTTTCCGTCTTACAGGTCCTCCTGGAGTCAGAAACATAAATAAGCCAGACAATCAAGTTCCCACTGAGAGGTCTGATTCCACATCATTGGTGAAGCCACCTCCAGGACTGAACCTTCTACGTAGTCCCATTGAGAATTGTGATTCTACATCATTAGTGAAGCCACCCCCAGGGCTGAATCATCTACATGGTCCCATTGAGAGTTCTCATTCTGCATCGACAGTTACACCACCTCCAGGTTTTGATTTCAGGTAGTTCTGGTCTATGTATGATGCAACGAGATTCTAGTCTTTCAAATAAAATGTTGCCAAAGAGTATTTATTATTACATGGACCAATATGTATGTGGTTCACATGTGGTTTCTTAAGATTCTTGAAAGCCATTGAATATCCTGAATTTAACTAGCAGCATGAATTCCAGTTAACTCCACTATCGGAATCAGTCATGAAAAATAATTAGTAATTTAAGTATTTTGAACTAAAAAGACATTGAATTTTGCAACAGTTATGGTCGAAAATGATATTGTGGCAATTGGTTATAAATGCTAAATGGTTTATGCTCTATGTTTGTGTTTAAATCGCTGAACAAAAGCAGACATTGTTATTCGTTTCCTTTCGGTTATATGAATTTATATATATGTTCACTCCAATCAGAATACCGTATAATATCTAAATAACAATTTAAAGCAAAAATGTTTATATGGCTAAGCATTTTGAAAAGGGAGTGGGATTTATCTTGTCCTAGGACACTAAACGAGGTTTGTGAGATCAAAGGTTCTAACAATGGTACATCAAAAGCTGTGGTATTAACTATCCTGTCTGTATGAAGTGCATAACAAGACAGCTCTCTGACGAAGCCTTCTGCATTAAATGGTGTGGGAAAAAAAGACAATGGACAAGCCATGTAACTGTAGAAGCTGAAATGCCTTATTCATGTTTAATAAATGAGTACAAACATACAGTTGTATTTTGTTCAGAGAATGAAATAGGAAAAGTTCGATCAGAGACTTTTTGGGATTTTGAAAAAAATTCTGGATATTAAATTTTAGTGTCAATTCTGGATTTCCGGATATTGATTGAAAATTGCATAGTTGGTTAGCCGGCGATTGGGAAAATATGCAAAATTTCAATTATTTTCATCAAATTATTTTTTAGAGTATCTTTAGTCAATAAAGTTTAAATCTGAGAATAATAATTTGATATTGCTTTATTTTAATTACTAAATAATGTTTTAGCAATAGTACTGTAACAAATGTCCAGATATGTCGTTAATGTTCTCCCACAAAAGAGCGATTCTTCCCTTCGTCAGAGAGACGGCTATAATTTATCCATTGCTGTTAACAAGAGTAGCCTTGCGTAACACTGTTTTTGCCATGATACACTATTCTGTGTAATTTAAAATTTGCAATGTAATATATCGCAATATAATTGTGGGTTTTTTTCTAGCGGGTACGTTGACTGCATGTTTGAAAACAAATGTGAATTTCAATATTTCGTTTTTGACCAGCAAAAATCTTATTTATTTTACCTCAATAAATAATTTATATTTATTTTAAAAATTTAATGTTACAATAATTATGTATAATTATTTTTATGCATTGACATTAAAATTTTCTATATTGAAAGAAAGTCGCCACTTTGATTTTTAAAGTAATATATTAATTATTATTACATATAGTGCTGTTGGTTGTTTTTGGATGTAACATTAAATTTGACCTCGATGGGAGGACGGTTGCAGCGTAAAAATATGGTTTGGATTCAGTCCGTTCATCCTTCAGGACATGAATTGAAACTACAAGAAGGAAATTATTCATTTGGAAATTCTTTTCTTGCACTGAATCACTGTTACTTACATAGATTTTTAAACATTGCGCATAACAAATCCATATCTAATTATACAACATCTTGATCTGTACAGCTGAATCACAACGTCTAAACTTTTATCTTGGCGGGGGCGGGATGTAGTCTAGAGGTATAGTGTCTGCCTGTGGCGGGATGGGTCAAGGGATCAGCGCAAGACATTTTATTTTCCGTTCCAGCCAGTGATGAACGACTGGCTTATCAAATTCTGTGGTGTGTGTTATTCTGTCTATGGGATAAGACCCCTTGTTGGTTTTAGGAAAAGTAGCCCAGGTAGCGGCGACAGTGGATATCCTCTGAGACCATGTGTCAATATAATCATGCATCGGACTTCCAATAACCGCTGATTTATAATCGATGTGTTTCGTTAAATAAACATATATTCTTTATCTTTTTATGTATGTTGGCCAAAGGCGAATTTAGACCTATACACTCAAGGCAAAGGATAAGGGATCAAGTATTCCTCAAAGACGTGGTGACATGCATTCAAACAGAGTTGATATCCGTTGTTCGCGGATCGTGAATGTATCCTGATCAAGCATTTTAGGATCGTGCATAAAATACCGGCCCCTAGCCATTGCAGGATTTTGAGATGGGAGGGTCGTTTTGGCTTATGGTGAGACACGAAGTGCCTCACACGAGGGCGCGATATCCATGGGCGTCACTTGGTGGGGGACGGGGGACATGTCCCCCCCC
>JAULBR010100176.1:0-11280 GCA_032355825.1 Melanodrymia aurantiaca
GGATTTGAAAATTCACTGGCCATGGCTGAAAATTCACTTGCCTAACTTTTAAATACCAATACTCATATAATAAAAAAAAATAAAATAAAAATGTAAGTAAATATATTTTTTACTGGCAATCGGGCATGGCCAAAGCAATTATTTGGTGGCCCGAGTGTAAAAATTACTGGCCTCGGGCATCCGTATTCTATTCTAGAACCCCTGTGAACATCACCAGTCTCTGTGGCGTGTCGGATCTAAGACCAGTAGGTACTGGATTCGAATCCCATGTGTGGCATATGTGATTTTTAATCCCACTTTTCCAGTAGATCTACTGGTTCCAACCCAACGTAGGATAATTCCACCTACTGGTTTAACAAGAGATCAGGAACCCGTTTCAAAAACATCGTAAGTCCAGTTTACGACTAGTTGTGGACGTAAACGTAAGTCGAGAAATTTCTATCGATAACTGTTAGTGATACGACTATGGTTAGTAGTTGAGACATCATGGGTTTTTGGTCATTTGTTGCGTATTATGAGAGGATGCTATTCGTTCTTGGACACAATTACGTTTAAGGATATTTTGGGAAACACTTAATAAGTCAGTGACTTAACTTTTAGTCCGACATTTACGTCCACAACTACTGAACTAGTCGTAAATGTTTTGTGAAACAGCCCCCTGAATGTTCCTCCTCACGACTAGTCATAATTATTATTGCACTTCATTCCATCACCATTGAGGGAGAACATTCGGATATCTTTCCCGATCAAATCATAAACTAAAAAAAAAAATATTTCATTTGATTTGGTAAACTAAAACAGAACATTTTTTCTTTGTAATATTACACACCTTGTTGTACAAGTGATTTTTCACTTGGTTTTGACACTCTTTGACAAGATATAACGCACGATCTAAAATTCCGGACACGTAAATCAAATAATAGCTTTGTTTTACACTGAATTGACAAGATTTGGCGAAATGCAACGATAGCCACGTCCATTTTGCTTTTAATATTTTAATTTCCGCCACGCTAATGGCGCACTAATAAAAATTACAAAATACTAGAAAGGCATAAATTTGGAAATAATTTAGAATTGTGAAAACTAAATGCAATTAATTCCTTTTTATTAATAAATGGCTAGACAAAATTTAATTTTAATCAAATGTAATGTTATAGACTACAGCACTAGCATTTCGAGTGAATGAACACATTAAATATAGACTTTTTAGTGCTTATGAAATTTCTGATAAAATTAATTATATTAAATAAAGTGTTCATATTTTGTTCTGGGCATATAAACTGCTTCTTAAATTGTTATTTTAATTATTTTGTCTTTAAAAGTACTCATACTTCGTGTCCTTTTGGAATATATAATATAGCAACTGCCCTATTTTTATTTCCGATACTAAATACAACTTATGGTGGTCAATCTTAAAATATATGGCGTTATTGTGCAGTGGGATATTATCCCTACACCATCCAAAAGTGTGCTTAAATTTTGACTGGCATATAAATATATATAAAGGAAGGTTCTGTCCCACAACCTCCTGCACAAGGGTGGGCAATGACCTCAGTCTGATGTTCCAGCAGGATCCAAATGTATTTCAGGTGTGTGTTCAATCCCTGAGCTAACAATGATCTTCATTAACTTCAGGTAGACCCTCCAGCACTCTACATCTTATTATTGTTGAAGTGCATACAAAATGCTGTTATTGGTTATTGAAATAACCTGTGTAGTGGATTTAAGGGTGTTCTGTAGACAAAGAGTTGTAAAAACCGTTTTCTCTTGTTCCAACATCAAAATGTCTTGTATGTCTCTTGTTTTTACTGTAACTTCTTCATGCAAGGAGTGGGATGTAGCGCAGCATAGCAGTGTCCATTCAACGCTCGATCCTCCCTCATAGGACCCATTGGGTTATTTTCAACCAGTGATCTAAGACAGGTTTATCAACGGTCATGGTGTGTGCTAGCCTGTCTGTGGAAAAGTGCACATAAAAGAACCCTTACTGTTGATCAAAGAGTAGCAGCATATGTGGTGGCAGAAGGTTTTCTCTGACCAAGTGTCGATATAACTATGTGTTTGACAACCAACAACTGCTAAATAAACAATTAATGTGTTCCAGTGGTGTTATTAAATAAACAAACAAAACTACAGTAGAATCTCGTTGGCTTGAACGCGGAAGGGTCGAATACATGGCAACGCTCGAACCAAGATCGAAGTCCCGCATTAAACCCATATATTAAATTGTTGATGCTTGGGTCGAACTACCCAATGGGTCGACCAGTTTCTCGAGCACCGACGGTGTTCGAACCAACAGGATTCAACCTTATTTGCACAAAAATATCTACTAGACAATTTTACAGTAATCATCACAAAAACCAATGGCAACACAATAGTGTAAACATTTAATTTTTTCAATCATGCAAATGTAAATAGCAATAACATCTAATCAGAACTTTACAATATTGATACAAATAGATGTTAATGTCTAACATTATTACATAAAGTATTAAACCCTGTATAAATTATAATCAATGCCCTGTTAAGATACACATGTATAACTTTCTGTATATAATAGACATGTATATACGATAATCAATACTCATAGCATTTTAATGTAACCACGTAAAAGATACTTATAACTTTCTATTCACATGTATGTATATAGATATATATTGTATATACATAGAAATATATATAGCAAAGTTGTACATGTTTATCAATATCCATAGCATCATAATTTAACCATACCATATACATGTATACTAATATATAACATTCTAGACATGTATATATTTTACAATCAATATGGCACCACACTAATCAAACCACACAAGTTACTAATGTCTAACATTCTATAGACATTACACTGGAATCCAACCACAGATACTGAAGTAAATCGGTCTATAGACATGTACTCCATTTTGGTTAATATTTGTGTTTATTGGTAATCTTTTAGCACTTTTCACACGTAATGTTTATTACCATAGCAACCATATAAAGTATGAAAATTTATAGATAAAGATAAAGTTTGCTTGTTTAACGATACCACTGGAACACATTGATTATTAATCAGCAGTCATTGAATATCAACACTTGGTCAGAGGAAACCTGCTATTCCTATTAGTAGCAAGGGATCTTTACAAAGGATAAAATGATAAAAGTTTGTTTAACGACACCTCTGAAAAACATTGATTATTAATCAGCAGTTATTGGATGTCAAACGCATGGTTATTGACACTTGGTCAGAGGAAACCTGTTGGAGCCGTTACTCTTCTTCAAATAACAGCAAGGGATCTTTTATGGGACTTTCTCCAGACGGGATAGCTTGCACCATTGCCTTTGACGACCAGTCGTGGATCACTAGTTGGAACGGGGAATAAACCTCAGGCAGATGCTCTTACGTCGAGCTACGTGTACGCCCTTCTCCACAACCGATGAAGTTTGTTTATTTAATAACACCAATGGAACACATTGATTATTGATCAGCAGTTATTTGATGTCAAACGCATGATTACATTGACACTTGGTCACAGAGGAAACCTGCTGCTGCTACATAGGCTATTCTTAAAAAATAACAGCAAGGAATCTTTCATGTGCACTTCCCATACAGGTTAGCACACACCACAGCTTTTAATAGATCAAGCGAGGATCTATCAGTCAATCTATCGAACTGCAGTCGAATGCTCTTTCGCGGAGCTACATTGTACTCCCCACTCCGGATCTTTGACATGCACTTTCCCAGACACAATAGCATATATACCAGTCTTTGTTAGGCAGTAGTGGGACACTGGGACACTGGGCGGTGTAAGTGGTGTACACTTACATATTGAGACTTGCTAAGCACCCACTAGGTTTGGAGTCAGTACTGAGATTAAAAATCCCGTTGCCCTGTGTGGGTTTCGAACCCGTATCTACCAGTCTTGAGCCAAGTGGTCTAACCATGACACAATGGAGACCAGTTATAAACCTTTTAATAAGTAGTCCCTTTATATAAATTTTCCCAGATAGGACAGCACTTTCTTACCTCCTACTCAATTATCACATTTTGCTATCCGATTCAAATGCTTAACAAATTTTGCAAGTGCTGTGTGATTTTACACATTCAAATAGATGATAAATTGTATGCTGGCATAATGGTTGCAGGCTTGAAGTTTGCTGGATATGTTTGCTAAGTAAAATAAACCATTGGATTTTGCTATGTTATTTTTGGAAAAAGTCCATTCATCTACGAAAACAATTTGGACGACCAGAAACACATTGGATATACATTGTACTCTGAGCAAGAAAATGTAAGAACATTTTAATTTAATTAATAATAAAATATTCTATTAGTCAAATTATTTGCACAGTAATAAAATATCAGAAAATATGTTCCTCTTTATATCTGATTATTTGGGAAATAAATTGTCATACATGTACATGATAGGACAAACAAGTGCAAAACTATATTCTCTTGGACATTTTGTCATAAATGCATAATAATCTACAAAACATCATACTTCAAATTATAAAACATCAAATCCAGTATGGTCCCACGATCATTAAAATAACTAAATCAAACAACACTTATAATTTAATCGACACATATTGTATCAGACTATTGTTATCATTTGATTCTTTCTCATAAAATAATTCTAAAATGGTTGTCATGGACGACCAGACTAGCAGCATGTGTTGTCAAGAGATGGGAACTGCTGTGTGTGTGATGGTCGGTTCCTCTATGTCAGATTTACTCTGAATCAGTCGTAGTTCCATCTGAGCTGGAGTAGGCGGCTTTCCATTACCAGCTGCAGCTAAACCAGACGAAAAGAAGAAGAATCAAGTATTTTTATAAAAACAAAATAACAATGTTCCCAGAAATGAGATAATATGATGATGATGATGATGATGATGATGATGATGATGATGATGATGATGATATACATCTTGTATGCAGTTAAAAGTTCAGATAAATTTTTTAAATGTTTTACAAATGCATGTTGCTATTAATATGTTATAACTTATATGTACCATGTAGTATAGTAACATACTTTTTTAAGTAAAACAAAATTGCAAATGTTTATTATTAGGTAGCAAATGTTTTTTATTAGGTAGCAAAATTGTTTTAAGAACAGTCCAAGTGAGTACGACTAAACAAAACAAAAAAACTACATGTAATTGAAGCAGGGTACCAACATACAAAGTTTGATTACCCTATATTAGATAGACTCTGGAAACCTAAAAGCTTCTATGGAGGTGAGGGTTTAAGAGATAGGTATACATGTAATCATGAGCTACAGACCTTTCGCATGTTCCACTGTTCTTCTGATCACTGCTTGTACCACTGATATCGCCTTCTCAAAAGCCAACTGTAACAATAAACATACAACTATTAGACAATCCTATTTATCTATACATGGTGTAATGTGAAATTTGGTTCCACATATTGAGACACTAAAATGTTTTGAAGTTTTTAAATACATAAACATCTTATTTATTATACAGGTGCGAAAACTTTCCCGCTATTAATCCTGTAGTCCATTCTTCTGAATAAGGTTAAAACAACAGTGTCAAATCTTTAGGGCCAACAGTGTTCGCCTTATCGTTAATGCAATCTCGTGATCTATTGTAAAAACTAGATTGATTTTATAGTCAATTATTAGTCCTACATAGAAGAAAAACTATCTAATATGACATTTGGTTTAAACCAATCCACTGTGTTTTAAAAGTATACCTTTAAATTTTTATCTTTGTGCATCCATGCGAGTAAGTTTGCTGCAAACAGGTCACCCGTTCCAACAAATATTCCTGGAACCAGCGGAACATCGATCTGATATCTTTCTTTTGAACTCCCTGCAAAACAAACACATTGAATCAAAGACGAACAAATATCATAAGGAAAATTAGTGACAAAATTTACATTCGTTACTTCTGTCATCGACCACATTGGAATAAACCCGATATAAGATAAACTTATTTTGTTTAACAGCACCACTGGCGTACATTGATTAATATTCATTGGCTATTGGATCTTCTTCTTTTCATTCTGTTTTATATTCTCGCTAGACCCTCAGATGTGCTGCATCAATGAACTACATATAACAATATCTTGGATAAACTTGTTAACACATAGAAAAATTATAACTTATCAGCAAGGGATGTTCTGTATGTACTATCCCAGACAGGATAACATACCCCACATGCCAAATTACAAACATTTATAGTGAAAATAATCACATTATAATCAATGAATTGTCTTTCTAACAATACTATGACATTATCTATTATCAAACCATTATCTGTGCTGGCGATACACATCAAATTGTCATTGAGAGACAAAAGTCCACTGCTGAGAACAACGGTCTTCACACCCTTCCCATGAAGCATGTCAATGGCTTTCAGAGCATCCTGTGTACTTTTCACTGTCAGACCAGTTAACAATCTGAAATCAAACATCGTTTATTAATGTCATGGTTTAATCTGCCATACACTCTGGAATTCCCAATTTGAAAAATTACAATTCCAAATTTTGAAAGAAGAAAACAATTGTCCCCACAACCCCCAATTATTTTTTTCACAATGGCACAGGTCACTGGATAAAAAGAATTTTTGTTTCTTTAAACTGACCTGTCTCAATGGTTTAGTGGTTAGATCATATGGCTGGGTTCGAATCACCCTCGTGTGATCAAAGCAAACACTATATACGTCAGACATCTTTGATGAAACGGTGATATAATAATAGTAGTACATTATACTTACTCCAACTCGAACTGGTTCGGGGTAATAATATTAGCCAGTGGGACCATCACATCTCTGTAGACAGGGAGAAGGTTTTCAGGAACATACTGCATAATATAGAGTTAATAAATAACTAGTTATCTTCAAATAAGCATACAAATAATTACATTAATAATTGTAAATACACAAGTAGTAAATACATGCACATAGAATACATTTAAGAAGTATATGTATATAGTTAACTGTCTTAATCCACATCATTTATTATCGGAATGAGGATTTCAAACTGGAAAAGCACACTTTCAATATCCTTTGTCATGAAAACATTGAGAAAACAATTGTAATTGTGGGCAATAAATCAAACTCCATATTTTGTTGTTTTTCAAAAAGATGTAACCACTTGTTAGGATAAATACATTTTAAGTACTTTCCTGCATACTAGTACTTTGACACATACCAATTTGTCTATAGTAATAATATTACTCACCATTTTACCATTATCTCCCATAACAGGATCACATACTGAAAAGCAAAACGTTTTTAATCAAATACAGAACAGGGTTAAAGTAGCACTGTATCAAAAGTATTTGCGAAAATGATATTTGATGCATGTAGATAAATTGTTCCTTCCGTTTAGCACATCTAGTTTACCGGTTATGTTTGGTGGCATTTCTGATACTATCCTCCCCCACACCCCACTTAAACATTATTCATGTGTCTACATGTTTGATGTTACAAAAATATATTAATTGTTGTCACTCATAATTAGCTTGGAGGGGGAGAAGTGACACCCTATATTTTCAGCCTAGCTAGAACCATGATTATACTAATTTTATATGAAATATCGGTCTAAACAAGATTGATGCTATCATCTCAAAATAGTTAAGAATACTAGAAAACCTTGATCTAATTTAAACGAGAATTGCATGTTGTTATTTCGACGTCATTTCAGTTTAGATCGTATCTATTGTATTTCTTTCAAATCCACTTACCATACACAAGGTTAGGATTGCGGATCCTGATTTCTTTTATGATTTCAGCAACTTTCTCCAAAAATGATTTCGAGCCAATGTAACCTAAAATAGTAACAAAACATTTGTATTATGACACTTTAAAGAGTTCCACAGAAGTGGATGTGTTGCTGGCACCAACCGTTGTACAAGCTTGGAGATTGACCAAAGAGAATCAAGATAACTGGAGTGGAGGACTAGTAGAAACCGTCATCCAATCAGATTCATTAATAGTATAAATTTGACATGCCTACCGGGGTGTATCCAATCAAGGTTCCAGCACTAACCCAATCAGATTGCAGCTGCCTCATTAAATATGAGCAGATTTTGCTGAACATCAAAGCTGAGTGGAGAACTTGTACGTAAAAGAAATCTCTTGGATGACTTCTAAAGATATTGTCTGGAAAATGAATTCAGATGCTACTGACGCAAGACAGTAATCTCTATGTGTATATGTCGTTTTTACAGGCAACACAAAAACGGCTTTGGTTACAATGAGAGTAAACAGGACGACACCAACCACACAGAATTAAATCTTGCAGCAATGCTGCAATCATAAAGTGCTTTGGTTGCAATGAGAGAACACAGGACTAATATTGATGAATTAATACTTTTCTGTTAAACTGTGAATAACAAAAACAATGAAATCAACTTGCCTGTTAAAATGTGTGAAAAATTTAGAATGTCGTTAGACTTCAAACCATCATACAGGTCAGTGACATCTTTTTCATTCAATACTTGACCCTTAAACACCTTATAACCTGCAAAAAAACAACATGGAAATTGGTTATTTTAGACAATTTCCGTAAAATAATTATTTGTAAACAATAAAAACTGTGAGTGAATGTCAAAGACCCAGCCACACGGTAAATGTGTTCGAGCAAGGCTGACCATACAAAGCTTTGTAAACTGCGAACTTTATGAACAGTACAAATAAACGACAAGAAATAAAATAATTTTAAGCAAACAAAAAATTTATATTTATTGTTTCATGATTGTTTTATACATTAATAGTACAGTTTTCTAGTCATAATACAATGTATGTGATCAAAATTGATTTCCTTTAACTGGTATTTTTCTAAATTAATCCAGTAGAGGTGAAAAAAAAAAAGAAAGGGAGAATTTGGTAGTCAAAAGGTTAAATACACAGTTTTAGCAATCCTAAATTTGTACATCGAGAAATAATTGAGGACTAGGATATTTGTTCTTAGTGCATTCAATCCTACTATCATATAATTATGTCTAATGACAAATATCATTAAAAGGCTGAGTCAAACAGATTCCGTACTATTTCGGCAACCTCTTCTTTTTCTCTATCTAAATTCCCAAACCCATGCTCAGATTTCCTGTACTGAGGTCGTCTACCAATTCCCAGAATGTGCCATATGATGTTGGGGAATCTCTGCCACAGTGACATTTATCAAGTGAGGATGCATGCCACTCTTTTTGGTTATATATTTAATATTTCAATAGACAAAAATAATAGTAAATATATATCAACACTTCACAGTATTTGATGTACCTGTTGTGAAAGGAAAAAAGCCAAATCTAATGATAGCTTGTTTGCTTAATTAATGACACCTCTAGAACACATTGATTATTAATCAGTGCACGGTTATATCGGCACTTGATCACAAAGGAAACCCGCTGCTGCCACATATGCTACACTTCTTCAAATAACAGCAAGGGATCTTTTATGTGCACTTCCCTATAGACAGGATAGTACACACAAGTCTTTAATATATACCAGTCGATCCTTCATCGAGCCACAGGTTGACGCTTTATCGCTGGACTATGCCCCGCTCCCCAAATCTAATGAGTACTCAGGTCGTTTGGTCCAACACGCATATGACACAATTCTTTTGCATTTTTGTATATTTTTTCTATACTATAGTAGAGAAAAATATACACAATTTTTAAAAGTTGTGTTAAGTGACTGTGTTTGGTCTTATGACCTTGTGTACCTCAGGTGGATAAACTACAATTAAAATAATTAAATACTAATATTATAAAACTGCATGTATTTCAAAACATTGACATACCCGTGTGATTTGAAAATTGGACAGAATTTATTGCACTCACATCAAAGCCCAACAACTGCAAAGAAAATTATTAGTAACTTTAAGTAATTGTTAATGTAAAAGATAAACTTATTTATATAGTATATGTATATCTAGGATGATAATATAATTAAAAGCAAACTTTTAACCTGTAATGGAAATTCCAAGCACACACGGCCAACATTGCCATAAACGACTGAACTTGTAATTAACAACACACGACATTCACTGGTAGCCATCTTGAAATCACTTTGTAAATAATGACACAGGTATGGCTATGCATGCAAGGCTTTATAACTTAGGCCAAACAAATAAAAATCTTTAGTAAAGTGAAAAACATGTTTTAGTATCCATCAACAGCAGGGTATAATCTAGGCCATTTTTCTAGTCCATTTTTTGTAAATTGTTTTTCTGATTTTTGTATTTCACCCCGATGCCGACTGGAAATATGGAGTGGGACGTAGCTCAGCACAAGTGCATCTGTTTGAGGTTCTATTAGTCGATGGATCGACCCTCATTGGAGGACCAGTTGGATTATTTTCCATTCCAACCAGTGATCCATGACTGGTCTATGAAAGGCTATGGTGTGTGCTATCCTGTCTGTGGGAAAGTGCACATAAAAGATCCATTGTTATTAAAAAAAGTAGCCTATGTGGCGGAAGCCCTCTGTCACTAAGTGTTGATATAACCGCCGATTAATAATTAATCATTGAAATACAAAAACCAGAATAACATGTGGTTTTTAGTGTGAATTCTGACAATTATTCACTTTCCCATATATATTACTCTACACACATATATGGCTTAAGTAATCTATTAACAAACATACAGTAAATACATGTATACTGAGTTACGAACACGCACTGCTCTGTGCATATATACAGTGTACATGTACATGTTTTATTCATATTGATAAGCACGAGTGGAATGCAAACCAAGCAGTGTTGTTGACTTGTAGTATAGGTTTGCGGAACATTGTTCATACAATGTATTAATTACTGTAAGGGATTTAAATGACCCCCAATTCCTACAAAGTTTGTGGGAACTGAGGTCGAAGAAGCAACATGAGTTCCTGATTTATGTTTGTGACTTGGCCATTGTTTTTATGATGCAAAATGCATTTCATTGTAGAATTTTACAATATTACATGTACCGTATTACACAAATGTACTACCAAAAACTGACATCTCTAACCCCACCTATTATTTAAATTAGATGTACTACTCTCTCGTATACATGTACCAGTATGTATATATATATATATATATATACATGTGGGGTGTTTCAAAATAATGTGAAATATGTGTCAACCAGAGGGTCCAAATTTCAAGTATTCTGAAATGATGATATTTTTGTTAATTTTGAGTTACAAGATATTGTATTCCATGAATCCAAAGCGGAATTTGAATGCTCCCAATAGTTACGAATCTGTGAGGCATGAAAGATGGTGATCCAATGACTGTTATGCGTGGGACAAAGGCTATATTGGTGAAACAAAAATACTGAAT
>JAULBR010100187.1:0-11279 GCA_032355825.1 Melanodrymia aurantiaca
TTTGCAAATAATAATAATAAACATTATTATTGAAATATATCTTTGTTTTAGACATCTATAATAAGTGTTTATAGAACACATATCACTCCAGAATGAAGCTAAAAGTAACTGAATTTAACAAACAAATTCCCCCGGACCCCCCAAAAATTTCTCGCCCCCTTCTGGGGCTCCAATTACACCCGCCCATTATGCCAACCCTCTGAACTCAAATCCTGGGGGAAACACTGAGTACTAAACAGAAAAGTTTGGCATGAAAATCAGTGACCGACCCCCTTTAAAATATTCTAAGAAATGGACCGCTCACCTTGTATGTGCGAAGCCAGTGTTGTACAATGTAGGTCTGATTATTCGGAATGGCAACTTGATCACAGACACACAACACCTGTAGGAGATCCAGGAACCGGTAGTTCTACAAGTCAAGAGACACAAGCACAATGCTGTTATACCAAAAACGAAAATCCACCAAGATTTAAAAAGTTATGTGTGAGACCCGAGCTTTAATAAAATTAATTTTAAAATAAAGCAATGGAAAACTACACAACAATCCATATCACATGTTCAATATGGCAGACAACAAAGTTGGGAGGAAAATGATAAAAGAAAAAGTGTTCAAGAGTTGAGCTCCAAGAATGATAACGTCAGCCATTTCCCATCTACTAAACGGAAAAGGATTTGCCTTATTTTGTACTACTAACTGTCATTATTTTATTGTAATATTTTATGCGCTTTTAGCTTAAGACATAAAAATTAATTAAACCAGTTTGGCAGGAGACGCCATTTTGGCAACTATCATCATCCCCTTTTAATCAGAACCGGATTAATATGTACAATAATTCAAATATTTGAATCAATATTTCCATTTTTAACGTACCATAATATATCTACTCGATCTGTTTCAACAAGAAAGAATATAGAGCTGTTATTTACATAAAGCAACAAAAAAAACATCATAGACTAAAAACTAACCTGATTTGTTCGCAAGAGATCAATAAAAGTATCAATATGGCTTTTGGTAATCCTGTCAACAATCTTCCGTTTATCTCGGATTAGCTCGACAATCATCGAAGCAACGTTTAAACCGATACCACCCTATTTAAAAACGAATTAAAAACAATTAAAATTATTACAAAAATTGTATTATATGAAAAAAAAAACATTTAAATTATAGAATAAAACATGTTTTGTTTTAGTTATTAAGAAGCATTATTAAGAAGCATTTAACATGGTGTGTGTGCATTCCAATCAGATTTGTGTTCGGATATCTAATTATTGTTGTAATGACGTTCATTATAAAGCAGTTCAACAATAATTAGTGTTTTGTGTTGGTGAAAAATGCCAAATTAATATTAAAAAAATGATCTTACAACACATGCAGTGTTATGAAGGTTACTTTTTGTGTGAATTGCATCTGGAAGAAGTCGATGTCAGATTATTGAAGGCTGTAGTCGTATATTTGTGTTATGTATTAATGAAAAATATCAAATTAGTAACAGCTGGTAATACAACACATCGTTTCGAAAGTTACTTTTTGTGTGAACTGTGTCTGGAAGAAGTCGATGTATTTGGCAAAGTAAAGCGCATTCTTGCGCGTCTTGCCAATCATGTAGGCGTGAAGTACATCGTACGCCTCTTTGAAGATTCGGATCAGATGAGCCTCTTCGTCCCCTTCAATTAGCCGGCACTGTAGCAACTTTACTAGCAGATCTATCACCTGCAACAAAACAGCATACATGAGGATTGCACTCTTGCAGTTAAATCAACTTCATTCCCTTCAATGAGTCTGTACTGCAGTAACCTCACCAGAAGATCTATCATCTTCAACAAAACATATAGATAAAGTTTGTTTAACAATACCACTAGAACACATTGATTATTAATCAGCAGTTATTGGATGTCAAACGCATGGTTATATCGACACTTGATCGCAGAGGAAACCAGCTGCCACCACATACAGGCTACTCTTACCGAATAACATCAAGGGATCTTTTATGCACACTTTCCTAAAGACAGGAGAGCACAAACCACAACATTTGATAGACCAGTCGTTAATCATTGGTTGGAATGGGACAAAACCCAACATGTCCATGAGGAGGATCGATCATTCGAGGTATAAAAATAGCAAGTGTTAATTCTGGCTGATATAGAGTATAAACAATTATGATAAATTACCCGCAAATTTCTCATCAACTTTTGTCTGTCTTTGTCAGGAAATCCTAATGGCAGCATAAAATCCTTCACTTCCCGGAATGCCTGTAAAAATCAGTATTGAAAACATGGACGTTACATACAGTCAGACATGGGTGAATATCCTGCTTAGATAACGGGTTATTTATGGGCAACACAAGTATTATTTGTGGGTTTTGCAGGTTTGTAATTTATCCATGACAATTACAATCACGTGAATTTTTACTAGCAATGTTATCCACATGTACATGTATTAACAAATTAATTTTGCTTGAAAATGACATATATCAAGTTAATAGTTCTTACAAAATCACAAGAATGTATACATGTAGCTGCCAATATATATATTTTTTCAATATAATAGCTGAGAAATGAGATACTTAGCTACTTCAATTAATGTAGAAATCAGAAACAATATTATAGAAGTCAGAAACTCAGATAAATCAGAGCCTCATTATATACTTGAATTCCCCCCAAACCGTACTGATTTCAGTCCCGTAAGCCTTAGGGCTCTTTATGTAAACCGAACATTTTACTTGATTTCAAGTGTATTCAGTTTAGAGGGGTTTTCACAATATAAAGTAAATAAAAATCCAGCTCAAATGAACGTACCGTGATGATTCCATAAGTTTTCCTTGCATTCAGACTAGCACCACTGTTTCTCTGCATAACAAAATAAACACATCATTAATACTGTAAATTTTGGCATACATTAAAACATAATAATCATGATACATTAATTTCATGATTTGGCACCCAAATATGAAATGAAAACAAGGTCGGTAGATTGGAATTAACTTTCTACCCATTTTTTTTCCAGTGGTTTATCAGTAGGATTTTTTGTGTAAGTTTTGGGGTGGGGGTTTTCAGAGGCAATTATGGAGTCAGACAGGAAACCATAAACAAACCTCTTTTTTTTTTGCCTTTACATATATTTTTAATCATTTTGAATAGCAGGAATTTGAAGAATAGGGTGTAGACATAAATGAGAGGTTGCATAGTGTTCTTACATCTTGGATGAGGTTGAATATTATTTTACAGGAATAGCGTGCATCTGAAGAATGAGGTAAAGACATAAATGAGAGGTTGGTGGTCTTACATCTTGGATGAGGTTGAATAAGAAAGGAATAGTAGGAATTTGAAGAATGAAGTAAAGACATAAATTAGAGGTTGTTGATCTTACATCTTGGATGAGGTTGAATATTATTTTACAGGAATAGCGTGAATCTGAAGAATGAGGTAAAGATATAAATGAGAGGTTGCTGATCTTACATCTTGGATGAGGTTGAATAAGAAGGGGACCATCCCCGCGACGTAGTTGAAGTTCATGACATCGACGAGCTCCACTCTCTGTATCGTGTAGGCGTCGTCGTACACACTTTCGTTGCTCGCGGCAACCTGAAACAATTTCAATTCAGTCGTGAAAACCAGTTTCAAGTTAATATGGTTTATAGAAAACTATAGTGTCAAGCATGTTTAAAGAATATGTTAGTATGATTATAGCTTCTACAACACATTCAGAACAAGAAAATAATTACTTTAAAACTTATTAATCACGTTTGAAATTTTCGCATTGTCATTTAACCAGGAAAATTGCAATCACACAAATAATTATTAATTAACAATAATAAGCATTTAGAAAACAATGATTTTTAAATGCAAGAATTACATATAGTGAGTTGGGTAATTTGCGAAACTTTACAGCCGCAAATACTACCGGTACACGTTTTACAGTATTTTTAATTTCATTGTAATTAATAGTTGAAATTATTGTGTAAAACGGTATCTTTGTACAAAACAAGACTGTAACAGCATGAACTCATGAATCATTTCCAAAATCATTTGGTTTCAAAACACTTATCATCTTAGGAGTCAGTCTGGTTTTTTAAATACATAGTCTAAAAAATCATAGTCAATCCATTTTCAAAGTACAATACTATGCGATCAAAATTCTGGCATCATGTTTCATGAATGCCAAAACAATTAAATATTGTTAACCTTTCTAACAGCAGCTCCATCCCACCGTAGACCTTGCATTGATCTCTCACTGTCGGAATCAAAATACTGTCGTTTAATGTAATCTTCATCTGAAAACAGCAAGCACATCACAATCATGAAATTGTGTAAAAGAGCATTGACTTGATTCTAGGATGAAAATAATACAGAATCAAATTGGCCATGTCACTGGGAAGTAAAAAGTACTGTATAGTAAGTAGCACCATAATATCAAGATGACTGTCGGTAACATCGCCAGAGGAAAAATTCACAGGAAAAATATGAATGATAAATTGGTAATGCCAAATGAATCTTTTATATGCACATTCCCACAGACAAGATAACACACACCACAGCCTTTGATGGACTAGTCATGGATCAGTGGTTGGAACAGGAAATAACTTTGAAATAGGTCCATAGAGGAGCATTTATCCTTCAACCTACCAAACCTCAGATGGAAGTTCCTGCTCCATACTAAAATTTGTAACAAACTATTAGCAGCAATAAAATAGTTAGAATGTAGTGAGAAAATAACAATAAAACTCACCTTTAAGCGCATGAAGCCAACAGCCTGTGAGCATGTGTTCAATTCGAGCGTAACTCTCAAACTGGATTTCATCTCTTTCCTGAAATAATTAACAACATTGCATTCCAGCTATTGGTATACATTTAACATAATTATTTTGCAATTTGTAGCATAAATATTATTTCCAAAATATCAGGCTTTTTGTTGTCATTACACACAAATTTTAATGTGCATTGGTCAAACAAAGATTAATTATATTTTAGCATGAAACATTAAAGTTCGATTTTACAAAATGAATTTCATACATAGCATTAAACCATTCACCAACCTGTCTTTGTACATTCAAAATTAGCTTGGACGAAAAATATAAAACATATTACCAGCAAAATTGCCGTAGAAAATGACATGGATATGATTATGTTGTTAATTGCAGGGGTTGAAAGGCATGGTTAGAATGATGCACAATATACTTCCAGTAAATAAATGGCTACCTTCAAAACAGAGTAAAACCTGAACACGGTTCTGGGATCTGACGAGTCTGGAACTAAGGACACTTTGAACTCGGAGTCTATACATAAATACTGACGCGTTAACATGTGGCGAAGTCGAATCTGTTGCTCCCATCGCAAAACATCACCTGAAATAGAAATCAATATAACTAGAAAAACGACGTAAAATACCTACCAAAAAACATGTTTGAACACTTTATTGTCTGCAAGCGAAACAGAGCAGAAACTTTAAATCTAAAAAAAAGGTATATGTGTACGACAATTTCCATGGCGTCATGTCATTTTGTACTTCTGTCGTTGACGGAACTCTCTGACAAAGTCAGAGATTGTGCCCATGAGAGGTGTGCTTGAAATTTTTTCTGATGGAAGCACATCAAAAATGACCCAACCCAACCCAACTTAATTTGTCCATTAAACATATATACATGTATGTACTAAACAAGTACCATCGAGAATACTGTGTTCAGCTTCAATCTGCCAGTAGGTGATGCCGGACGTCGAAGGAGATAGAGATTTCGGACGGTGCTGATCGATCGCCCGAATCCGGAAATGAACTGCAACAATACAAAACAATTATGTTGATTAAACCTGATAAAATACAAAACATTCTGTTATTACAATCATAAACAAGTACCGTAGTTGCTATATGTGACATATTCTTGGTGTTTTGTTACATTATTTTACAAAAACATTTATGCATGGAAAGCTTCACCTTCCCTATACCCTCCCCAGCTTTTTTTTTTGGTCAGGGGAGCGATTTACTGTGTGCCTAAAATACTCTAGACGAGGGCGAACGATCTTACCATCTTCAGTGACAACATCATCGAACAAGCCTTCAGCGACGAGGTACGCTTCCAACTCTTTGTGAAATAATCTGATCACTGAGCCTCCCTGTAACACACAATATAGTTTATAGTCCTCATCACAACATTAATTTTGTAGTATGGTTTTTGTAGATAACTTTAGTTTCGTTTAACAAATAAAAATATCTTAATGAAAATCCATACAAAAAATCGTCAGAAAAATCCAGCGTCGATCATTGAAAATAGCAGATTTTTCTGATGATTTCTTTTTATATATTTGCATTAAAATATTTTTATTTGTTAACCTAAAGTTATATAATTTGGACACAAAAATAGGACTTTTTTTTAATTTTCAAAAATGTTTACCTTTTTTCTCTAAGTTAAACAAACTAAAGTTATCTACGAACACCATACTACAAATGTTGTGACGAGGACTATAGTATACTCAACGCAAATAATTATGGTATGTATGCATCACAAACAGAGGTTTCCTCCATAACCTGCCTTTACACCTTACCATTCAACGAAGCGCTTTGATTTACCGTAAGGGAATTGTAAGTACTTTGATTTATTATAATGGCTGTGTAATGGACTTAAAGTCAGAACTTTGTCTGTCCCATATACAATGTATAATATATTATAATCTATCAAATTTGTACTCTATGGATTTTACACAAAATTATAATATTATTGCATGAAGCTTATGAGAAATTAAAAGTAAAAGATTGTACCCTAACAAACCACTCTTGTTCTGGAGTGTCACGGTAACTGCCAATCAGAGTGAAGCTAGAGCGTTCTACACCAAGATTAACCTCTGACCTAAAATAAAACCAGTTACATGTAGACACTGAATTAGTATTTATTTTATAACAATGTTGTCCAGAACATTAGTCCATCAATGAGTGTATTAATCTAGATTGATGTAGATTAATCACGTCCATTTATGGACTATCAGAACATATGGATCGTTTCTAACAATCTTGTATCTTGCTTGCAGCCTGGAGTTATGGTTATTTCAAAAGCTGAAAAGGGTCTTTCGGCAACACAAGGTTTATAACACCCTTACACCTTCAACCCCAATTCATAGCATACATAGACTTGTGCTAACTGTCATCTATTACAGTAATGTCTGTCATTATGTGATTGAATCGTTGTACATGTACAATCAGTGGTGCTCCTATGAAAAGAAGGAACACCAGAACGAAAGAATTATGCAGGCGGAAAAATACAAAACTACATAAATTAGTATCAAACTCACTGATCATTATTAAGACTATAACAAAATATGAAAATATTGAACACATATCTATAAATTAATGTCCTTAGAGCATCAAGAGATCAAAGAAAATAGTTGTGTCAATCTGACAGCTTCTTGTGGCTTTTTTGACAAACTGCACACTGCCAGCTACTAAAAATCAGGGCAGATAACTCTTTATCTACTTTCACTTTTGTGTGGTTTCACACCACAGTTATTTTTGCTAGTTACCATATCATAGATCGATTGTAGCATTTGATATCAAAATAAATCTACCAGACTTCTATTTGTTTATCTTACCCTAATGAAAAGTGATCTATCTGATATGGTTCACTGGCATGAAAATAATGACCTGGAGACTTTACACTCTCAAACACAATCTGATCGTAGAGTTGTACCTGGAAAAAATAATTTTTAAAAGTACAAGTAATGATCTGGAGACATCAAACTCAGAGTGACTCTCATATACAATTTGATCCTAAACTTGAACCTGGACAAAAACTCACTGGAACAAATAATCTAACAATAATTAAGTTTTATTTCCTCTGAGTTTGAAAAAAAAAAGTATTCTAGCATAACAAAGACGTACCGGTATTGTTTCATTATTCTTGATATGTTGTCAAACAATAACCTATTTTCGGCTGTATAAAGGTTCGTTATTGGATAGCATTATATGAATTAAGCATGGCCTACATTTAGATAATCAATTGTTACTTAGATTCAGTTAAAACAGACATTTTGTTAACAAAATTAGAATTAAAAGTGATCAAAACAGATTGACAACTGTATTGATCACGGTCTGTAAGGGTAATACTAGTATTGACTGAAAATTCGGATAATTTAGCTGCATTCAAATTGTATTCCATATAAAAAAAATATAAGGCATTTTGAAGTAATACAGTTTTTCATAATGAGCTATAATATTATTTATATTTAAATGTATTAGCACTTTAAAAACTATCGATCGTCTTTTTCAAATATGAATTACGGCATGCACTTTAAACACATTAATTGTTCTTACCACTTCTCCTTCTGACTTCACTTTATACCGTGGAAGAATTCTGAACTGAGCATTTTTGGCATTGAATTCAAGTAACGATACCTAAAAACAAAACAAGGCTCAGATCTGTTTTACAGTGCAAACATAATTATTATAAAGGTTTTGAGTGGATTTCATATTAATTGTCATCAATCTCTCCAATAGCCTACACGCTGTCATTCATAAACAATACAATTATTGTTACCATCGCAGGTGTAAACACCAAACAATAAAAGCAATACACACCATGCAGGGTATAAGTACTACCAAGACGAATGAATGATGTTTTCCTTCCTACAACATAATACATAGAAAATCTCGTCTAGGAACCGATAATGAATTTATTATTATGCTAACATAATGCCACTGGGAATAACAGAATATGTTCAATTAAAACAATACTTATACGTGTTCGAGTGGGATTCGAACCTACTGCACCGATTCGCATGGCACTTGAACGTCCATGACTATAACTGCGGTAAGCTATCAAATGTATACCACTTAGGAACATGCAACTACACAAACATGTATACCACAAGTATAGACTATATAGTTTACGCACATGTAACTACACAACATTTGGCCGCTTGAAAGCTAAAAACGTGTTTTTTGCTCATTTTAATTCCTTTTTTGCATAATATAAACAAAACGTATATATAAAATTATAATCCTTTTGCTTTTCTAACTATACAAAATTTCCAAGTGGTAATGACCAAAAGTTTGAGAATTTTTTTGGTCTCAAGACAATGTTTACATCAAATAATTATGAACCAAAAGACTCGTAGGAAATCGTAACAATGCGCTGCACATGCGAATCATCTGTTTTAAAAGTGAAATGTAATACACATGGAATGTCTGGGTGAGGTTTTTCACAAGCTGGAGAACTGCCACGTGAACTCTCTTAATTAGACCGTTTGGTCACGTGTTATGATAAATGTTTTCAAACTGCCTTGGAAATAGATTTTTGTAACTCATTTTTTTTCTCCTCAAAGCTGTCAAATGATCGATCCAGCTTGGGTGTTCATGACAGAAGCTGAGCTCCCACTGACATAGCTATCTGAGAATGGACCGTAAGGATATATTTTAATGATAATTATATGGAATAAAAATAATATTTACCTTCATATTATTTTTGTCTCGTTTGCTGGTGTGTGTTGTGCTCATGTGAACGAACTTTCCGGTGAACACATGTTTCAGCTGCAAGTACACAATGTCCATTTTAATACCTAAACAGTTAATTAGTTCTCAAACATCAGAATATAAAAGTTAACGTAAATGTACAGATGCATCCAGTCAACTATTAAATTTAATGACGGCAATCATAAACAAGGTGATTGCATGAGTGGGACGTACCTCAGAGCAAGAACGTCTACCTGAAGTTCGATAGGTCAAAGGATCGATCCTCCTTAATAGACCTCTTGGGCTATTTCCCGTTCCAACCAGTGATACACGACTGTCCTATCAAAGGCCGAGGGGTGTACCATCATGTCTGTGGAAAAGTGTACTTAATCCTTGGGATAAGGCGTGATTTAAACGGAATTATAGAACATTTCAGGGTGTTTATGAAATCACTGCATGGTATCACGAGCTTACTGTAATATAATAACGATGTATACCGAATTCGTTATAAAAGATGGACGCACCTGCACCGTTTCTCCGTATCGAACGCGTTTTCCGTGTTGTCGTTTTTGTTCTGCCTGGTTGTCTTTGTTCTCTGCCGTGGCTGGAATCTGCACATGCATAATAAAAAACACATCACAATATCTTCGAAGCAATTTTCGAATGCATAAAACTTCATTTCTTGCATGCTATACATCATTTCTTGCATGCTATACATCATTTCTTGCATGCTATACATCATTTCTTGCATGCAATACATCATTTCTTGCATACGTTTTGAATCCAACTAAAACCTTCTTGAATCAAAATGTACTCTATGAATTCAAAAGTGTTGTTATTAAATTCCATGATTATTTTGTTTAATGTAATTGTTTATAATTATATACATGGTACTCTTTCAACTATACACTATGGACAACGTTTAATGTGCTTCCAATTATGGTGCCATTAAATGTAATCTTTTTGGCAATTCAGACATATTTCAGTGGCGATATAATCTTCATATGATGTATGGAAAACTATTATAATTACGTTACATTTACAAATATAAACCTATTAGGAAACGTACGCTATTAAACATAGATCATACAAAGACATTTATTTTGTCTTTCTTTATTAAAGTATGGGGTCAATATTATTTGGATTCACCAAATGGGGCTCATTAATTAGCTGGTGTTTACAGATTGTGTTGGGGTTTTCAATGTAAAATTATATGCAAATTCAAAACGAGAAAACATTGACAAATTCAAAACTTATAATTTGTACTGACCTTGGATTGTCGAACCATGGCCTTGACCCCTGTATCCTGGGGTTCCGATTGAGAAAGGGTCAGCCATTTTCTGTATTTTTTATTTAACTTGTATCTGTTTTGAATGAATATCTGGAACACTACAGCTGAAAAAATGCCAACAGATTTACAAATATTTTGAAAAAATATATACATGTATTATGTGAAAGCTTTCTATAAATTTTTCATTTCTTAAAACTGCCGGAGCAGACTATAATAGCTAAGCGCAAAAACGACCGTCTGAGGTTCGATAGGTCAACGAATGGATCCTCCTCAGTCGGGTTACTTCCCGTTCCAACCAGTGACCCATGACTGGTCCATCAAAGGCCGTGGTGTGTGCTATCCTGTCTGCCGCCACATATGCTACTCTTCTTCGAATAACAGATTAATGCGTAGGGCTTGTAGGCAATATCTCGTTTTGTGGATCAAGCTATTTGTTTCATTCCGTAAAGATTCATTTTATATTTTAATCCATTTAATTAAGATGTAAAAGTAAAGTTTGTTTTATTTAACGACGCCACTAGAAACACATTGATTATAAATCAGCGGTTATTGGACGTC
>JAULBR010100198.1:0-21110 GCA_032355825.1 Melanodrymia aurantiaca
TTTTTGTAAACCAGTGTTAAACCTAGGTTTTGACATAACCCAGTGCTACGAAACCTAGAGATATGAAATCGGCCCATTGAGTTTACATAACTTGCAACAAGTAGCATGAACTGCCCGGTGCACTTCCAGCTTTAGAATCGTACTGAAAATGTGGCCCCAAATTACTAAAAGGGAAGTGTGAACATCCCCAATTTCACATGCTCAAAATAATGTGAATACATTTGATAATCTCTATACATAAACAAAACGGCCTAAGTAGTAAAATGGATGGTTTTACAGGTTAGTAAACATTTTTATTAAGTTAAATACTTTTTTTGGGCAGCATTTTCCTTCAAAGTGGTTCTGAATAATGCAGACGACCTTTGCAAAGTAGCACGCGCAGATATCTACAAATTGAATAACGATTGCGCAAGCTACAGTGGATTAAACAAACATCCCGAACCTACAAGCATTGACGATAGGTACCATATACTGTCATAGTTTAATGACATGTTTTTTCATAATCCATGCTACAGTAAGTTTATTTCTATACATTGCAGGGAAACTGCTTTTGCTGGATATCTCCATTCAGACGTTAATAGATTTGGCAGTTGGGTAGTTCATCAACGATAAATGTAGATGTTCGATGTCTTATTATATGCATCTACGTTTATCTGGATAACGCTATCTTGTGACGTACATGTTTTTTGGCGCTCGACTTGTCAACCTATTTCGTCATGTAGCATAAAAAATATTAATTATATGAACAAACCTGAAGTCCAACTTTATAACTAAGATGATATCAATTAAGTACAGACTATTTGTTTTACCTGGTTCACTTTTGTTCGTTGATTACAACCTTAGAAAACATTGACTTGCATTCAAATTATCACACATATCGATAGACAACTACTTTCCAAAACAAGGCTGCGGTGCTAAAAAGATATTACCAGTCTACGTTGCTAAATTGCGAAATGGAAATAAACCGAAAACGAGATTGTATAAATTATTTGTACCAATGTAGGCTATATAGATAAAACAATTTTAATAACATCGTTTGCTTTAGTTTATCTCAAACGCGTGTAAAAAAAACCATTGTCTAGCAGCGACATTGGTATGAATAAATATTAATACAATCCTGTTCCACTCTGTGATTCCAGTCGGTATTTTTAAATATACGGTCAACCAATTAACCAATCAAACCGAAAGAAGTGAAACGGGTACTTTTAAATAAATTTTATACACGAAACAGTGGTTTTAAATGACCGCACACGTTTATTCTTTTATATAGTTACATGTTTTTCATGTAAATGTATCCGTTGTGAAAATTTTCCGGAACAATGCAATTCAGACCTGCACTTGCACTAATCGTTAACCTGGTAGACGTCGGGTCATATCTAGATGTCTACTGAACATTGGTTGACTAAGGTTACTCTTACCGAATAACAAGGGATCCTTTATATGCACTTCCCACGGACAAGATAGCGCACACCACTGCATTTGATGGATCACTAGTTTAGGCTGTTTCTTAAAACCTCAGTAAACCAAACATTTTAATCGATCCCAAGGGTGTTCAGTGTAGTAGGGCATCACGTATGTATGTATGTATGTATGTATGTATCATATGTATGTATTTATTTTATATTATACTTTATTTATGCAGGTTGATGCGTGTATATGTGAGAAAAGGACATTCTGACATTTAGTATGGCTGAAGCAATGGACACTGATACATTTGATGGCTGTGAATCTGAGTCTTCCGTATTAAATAACGTAAAGTCAATTTCTTGTAAGACTTATGAAAACAAGAGCAAAGAAACGATGGAAAATTGTAGTGAGGTAGAAGATACTGTGGATGGTTCTACGGATAGAACAAAACAAGACAATGGTATTAAGAATCAAACAAAAAAGCCAGCGAAAGACAAATCAAAGGATGTATCTGCTGCTGCTCCTTCCAAACAAAAGATGTCATTATCTATTGGGAACAAAGATAGAAATGTGAAAGGGAAAACGGTCAAAAGCAATGTTTCTGAAGATCTGCATTCAAAAACAAAATTACCTACTAATGTTACTGCTCCTGGTACTGGATATTGGACATGCAGTAAGTGCACACTACATAATCCCCCTTCAGCCCAGCAGTGTTCTATATGTGAGGCTCATCGAGTGTCCCGGGTTCCTACATCTATTCCAGAAGTTATTGATTTAGATAAGTTTGTTCCTCCTATTAACCGGGGTGAACCAGATGGACAGGAGGAATTAACAAATCCTGTAAAGCAAATGTCAGTACAAGCTAACGTAGGTCCACCTGCAGCAACGAGTGACAAGAGAACATCGCAGCCTCCTTCTGGATCAAAAGCAGCAACTTCCTCAGGAGGTAAAAGCAGTGTTAATGTGATTTCAGGCACCTCTTCGGCTATTGGAAATAATGTTGCCGTAACAGCAGCAACCACTTCAGTCAGTCACAGCACTGTTGGCATGGCTGCAGCATCATCACGGCAATGTGATGAATCTGAATGGGTGTGCAAGCAGTGTAGCTACTCTTGCAATCCATCTTGGAAACAGTGTTGTGATATGTGTAGTTTTGCCAAAGAACAGAAAAGCTCTGCTCCAATGACGCCGATAGAATTTATACAAGACTCTGTTAAGTATTTCCACAAACCTAGTGATATATCACAGACTGAACCCAGAACATCAGTGAGCCCAGGAGGCGATGTCTGGTCATGTGATGTTTGTACTTATGAAAATTCTACTCACCAAAGTGTTTGCTTTATGTGTGGTGGTTCAAAGACAACTGGACATACTGAACTGCAATGGACATGCTCCAAATGTACTTTTTTGAATGACAATGACAGAACAAAATGTAAAGTTTGCAATGTAGAAAGAGAAGAAAGGTCCTCATTGGCTACACAACCTGGGAAAGATGCTACATCAACTGTTGCATGGAAGTGTGCAGTCTGCACGTACAACAATGATAGTGCATTGAAACAATGCAAGATGTGTAACACTCCAAAGTCGAAACCACCTAGACCCAAGCCTCCAGTAACCGGTGTTCCTGGCACACTACAGCGTCAGGAGAGTTGTTTAATGGAAGACATGAGACGTTTAGAGGAACGAGAAGCACAGGACCAGTGGCAGTCCATCACTGCTTTTTGCAAACAGGTAAACCACATTCATATTCAATTAGAACTACAGCACAATGAAACCATTTTAGATGATAAACAAGTCAGAATCAATATCATATCATCATATGTGAACGAAAAGAAGAAGAATATCATACCAGTCTGTAGTTTTGATAGCTATGGCATTATATGTAGGTACATGTAGTTTTGATAGCTATGGCATTATATGTAGGTACATGTAGTCCAGGGTATTCACCATTAGACAGCGAAAGAATCTTAAGCAAAATAATATAGCTTACTAGTTACGGTGATCAAATATTTGGATGAGTAGCAGTCTTAAGTGGTCAATTAAGTTTCAACAAAGCATTTATTATTGATTGCCCCATGTGGTTTACAGTTTACACAAATACATAGATAGTGTTGTCACTTAATAATTTATGTGTTATTAAATCAAATATAAACAACAATATCTACACTTTGTAAAAGTATGGCTAAATACATGGACGGCTTTCAATTTCACAAAAATTTAGGGGGCAAATGATTTCTATAAATTATGGAAAACTGATATACGCAGTCATCGAAAAAAGAAATCCTTTATAATATTACATACAATCATGTAGATATACATTATAAAGAGTAATACTATTGACTGCTTTAATATTACAATTTTTGAGATAGTAATGTACATGTACCATAACAAATTATTTGAAAATTAAAATTATTTATTTTTCAGAACAATGAAGTATTCATAGATGATTCATTTCCACCACTACCGAAGTCTTTGTACAATGAACCACAGAAGCCCTTTGGTTCATCACCAATTGTCTGGTTGCGCTCCAAGCATATAAAGGTAGTGGGTGAGGCACGCCAGCCATGGGTGGTGTACAGGACACCAATGCCAGATGACATATCACAAGGCACTTTAGGAAACTGTTGGTAAGCTTAATTATAATCAAATTGCTTCTTTGACATAGCCTGTTCATTGTCTCTTAGGATATAAATGTAGTCTGTTTCTATTTTAGTGGTATGCATAGGTTTGAATTAGATGGGTGTATATCAATGACAAATTATGCTTTAACATGATATCAAAAAGTTATATTCAAAATATAGAGTCGGGCAGCTTAGCAATTTTATGGGGAACGAGTTTAGTTTATCTGACATCGATTGCATGATAAATTAACATACATGTATCATAATTTGGCAATAAAGTGTGGTAAGAAAAAGAAAGAAAAAATAGCCTTTGCGATTGATAATGCCATTAACCACTTGTTGTTACATTTGATCATTTCAGGTTTCTCAGCTCGCTTGCAGTGTTGGCTGAGAGGCCGAGCCTGGTGGAGAGAATAATCCTGACCAAAGAGGTGTGTCCCGAGGGGGCGTACCAAGTCCGTCTGTGTCACGACGGCAAGTGGGAGGTTGTGTTGATAGATGATCACTTACCGTGCACTGAACAAGGAACACTGGTATTTTCACAGGTATAAGCTTTATAGAGTGCGCTCTGTCTAAACCTGGCATTTGTCTTTGTCTAAACCAGCTAGATTGGTTTTATAATGACCTCCTGACATTATGATTACTTGGTAGAACAAATATTTAGGGGTTAAGTTAGGGTTGGAGAAAGTTGAAACATGTTAACTTCTGGTAGCCCAGCACACATTCAGGTAGCCCAAAAAGTGAAAAAATATAAAATATCCACACTTCCTCAAAGGTAATAAAACATACAACTGGCTGAAAAAGTATCAGAAGTACTTGTTGTTATTACATGTAAAATGTTGTTTTGTTATTGTTATTAAACTTGTTTAGCTCATTACTTAAGGCAAAGCGCAGACAACTGTGGGTTCCCCTGATAGATAAGGCAATGGCTAAACTTCATGGGTGTTATGAAGCGCTGGTTGCCGGCAAATGTATTGAAGGTCTCGCAACTCTAACAGGTGCTCCATGTGAGAGTGTTGCACTTCAAGGTCAGTTTCATTCAATTTGATATATCTCAACTTTCGGAACTAGTATGGATATTTATGTTGAAAAGAGGTTTTTGTGTTTTCCAAGTGTTATCTAATGTTTTCTTAGTAATATTACAATTATTGGTCTATATTTTGCTACGTAGAGATTCTAGAGAATACTTCTTGATTGTCCATTAGAAGCCATTTATCTAACAAGCTACTTAGTAAAAGGGAAATGGATTTTTTTTTGAATGTCCTGTAATATAATAATAATAATACAGCATTAGTTGATTTGTATCAACAACAAAATTTACAGGATATGTCAAAAAGTTGTGGCTGTGGTTCTTGGGACAGCCAATAAGGTTTATCTGAAAATTAATCTGTGAAAATGAATGATCTAATGGAACAGCCAATCAGACGTCTTAAAAATTATATCTAACATATGTTAGATACCTTTATTTGATATTGGTATAACTTTGTTGTGATGTTCTCTCAAATTGGTGTATAAGATACAAGAAAGATCTGATTTATTTCCTGGTGATTATTTCTTCAGGCAATGAATTGAGAGGGAAGGAAATAGAACCAGACATGATATGGATAAAGCTTTTAAGTTCCAAAGATCACGGGTAAGATTTATTTTGCAATTGACAGCTGTTTGATGAGTGAGTAGATACTGTTCTACATACTGACCGAAATGCTGATTTATCAAATTCTGTCTATGGGAAAAGTGCGTTTAAAAGATCCGTTCCTATAGACCATGTGTTGAAATTACCATATTTTTTACATTCAAAGTTGAAATGAATCCATCACTGTGTTCTTCTTTCGTGTCGTAGTTAATAATATTTTATTTGATTGAACATTTTTTATTTGTGGTTAAATATTGAGGAGGTTTATATGTTATTTACTACTATGAACACTGTTCATGCATTGCCCACCTTGCAGACTTTACATGAGTTAAAAATCCTCAAATTCATTGACAATTTTGTGTAAGTCCACATCTTATTTTGAATGCTGTTTTTGCATTGACTGCATCTGTGCCTCATTGTTTATTGAGTATTCCCTACAGGTATGTAAATAAGCCTACTTACAGAACATGTTATTTTGGTGTAACTATTTTCAGATTTCTAATGGGAGCTTCGTGTGGAGGTGGGAATATGAAGATTGATGAGCAGTATTATCAGTCGGTTGGTCTGCGACCACGACACGCATATTCCATTCTTAATGTGGCTGATGTTGAAGGCAACAAGTAAGAAACTGAACTCATTCTTTGTCACACTCATGATATATTATAAAGTTTAATCCAAAATACAGACCTGTTAATTGAAATTCTATTTTTTTGAAACCAGGGAGAGAACAGTTGTATCTTGGTTACTTCCCTTCTCGTTTTGCAACTGTTAAATCTGCAAACCAATCTCTCTCAGAAAGTAGAGTGTCTATGAGCTTTTTTTGTAACTTGCAGCATTGTACAAATGATAATTGTATATCATTACACCAGTTGTGTGCAAAAATGGATTAACATTTGTATTGTCACTATCACACTTTAGTTTCAGCGTTATTCCAGTATTATTGAATACAGTGGTAATAATACTATCTCAACCACATAATTGCTGCAACAGCCCGTACTTCTATTTTTATATATTTTTAGGTTAGTGAGATTACGAAATCCATGGGGTCGATTTTCATGGAACGGTGATTGGTCAGACGAATCGCCAAAGTGGAAGAAAATTAGCTCTAAAGTATACAATGATTTAATGGTGCATGGTGGAATGGAAGGTGTTTTTTGGATGTCATTCGAAGACTTGATCAAGTGAGCTTTTTAATTATTAATTACACAAACACGCGCTCATCACACACACACACACACACACACACACACACACACATACATATTAAAAAAAAAAATCACATGTACATGCTAATTTTTTAATTATTTTAATAATAAGACTAGCTGGTTACCATGTAAAAGACGTTTGATTAATTAATTTTACATTTTGGTAAAACCTTTTACCAAACCTTAATGTTTTTAATCCACAGACATTTTGATAGTGTTGATGTGTGCAAAGTTCAGTCTAACTGGCGAGAGTCTCGATTCCAAGGTGACTTCCCGTCCAATGCACTGCAACCCATGAAGATCATCAAGCTGACAGTATTCGAGACAACGGAGGTCGAGCTGGGTCTGTTTCAAGAAGGTACTAGGTGAGTGCCGTCACGTCTAGTGTCGTCAAACAGTCTGCTAACAGTGCCTTCAATTACATCGTGATTGAGACGAGCAAAAAACTCATACTGTATTTAAACTTGTAGTTAATTCTTGTCTATTTTTGTTAATTGTGTTGGAAATATAAATATTTTCTTTATATTAATAAAAGCAACACGCTCGTATTATCTGTATTTATTCTGAGATATAACACCACACTTTGGAAACATATATCGGTAATTCAATCACATACCATACATTGTCATCGCTATAAAAGGAAGAAGAAAATAAACTAGTACTACTGGTATAACAAAGACCATGGTATGTACTGTCCTGCCTGTGGGAGAGTGCATATTAAAAAAAGATCCTTGCTGTTTAGTAATAAACACATTTCTCTCGCATACTAACATTACTGTCCTGAGCAGGCAGTCGAGTCAGATACACTGCATTTCCAGGACAGATGTGCTTGAACCTATAAGCACGTAAATAAGTTATAACTAATAACTGACTTGTTTTTAATTATTTAACATGCAAACTTTTTCCTGTTTAAAATTTTGGTTTTTGTGTTATTTTACAGAGGACCGAACAAGGCTACTAAATCAACATTAGATTTGTGCATTCTTGTGCTGCGGAATTCAACCAATCCTAACTCTGCAACCGGAAAGCTGATTGCGCACAGTCAGCGACAACTGCGCTGCTTCATTGGTTGTAATGTGATGCTGGAAGGAGGGGAATATGTTGTTCTTTGTCTGGCATTCAACCACTGGAGTACAGGTTTGTTTTATCCGTTATATTTAAACTATTGTGGACAATAATCACATACTCATTAATATGCGTTCAGTTTAGAAGTTTATTTATTTATGTTCATGTTGCATTTGATTTATTTTACTTGATGACTATGATTGATAATACCACAGATGTATGTTTTAAAATATTTTAATATAATTTCAGTGCCGGGATTGAAGACAGATTTACACCATTATGTTCTGACAGTACACAGCTCAAAGAGGCTTATGATTGATGAAATTAACACATTCCGCAATCGACAGTATGAAAATATTCTTGCTGATGCCGTCCTACAGTTAGCTATTACCAAAGGAACGAGAGAAGAGGTACATTGTATTCATTGTATACACATCAATACATTAATTATTTACTCTTCCTGCTAGTGAGCATTTTTATGTCCAATGAAAAATCAATCCTTCTAAATATGCTATTATTTATGCAATACAGACAATTACAATAGAAGAAAACTTTTTAAAATAAAGACTAGTTTTGGTAAGGAGCTAAAATAACTTTTTCTGATTGGCACGTAACACCTTTCTTTTAGCAAATGAAATGAATATCCAAAAGTAGTATGGAATATATCTTATATCTTATTCATATTACAGATAACTTATTTGCATTAGAATAACAATTTAGTTTTAAAATGTAGCCATTTTGATATTACATAATTATATCTAAGATTTTTAAAAATTTCTTACTTCATGTTGTTTTTCAGGTGAGAAATGGTGTTACAGTGTACACACTACTCAACGGTTGGGCTGGAGGGATTTTTGCCGTGGAGAATCGTCTGCCAGGCAATAACATTCATATGCAGTGCGACTGCTCTGGGAGCTCCAATGTTGTGTGTACACGCGGTTCCCTCAGCACTAAAGATGCGATTCCTCCACTGCACAGGTACTTTGTCATATCTATGTCCACCCCATGTTTTAACATTTTATCTGCATATCAACAAAATCTAGAATTTAATATATTCATCTGAATATTTACGATAGATAATAAACATAATTGAATTTACAAGTTGCTTGTGTAACTGGATGAAGAGGGTATATATTTAACATATTTACTGGTAAATTAGCAAAATATTTAAATTAATGTAATTTTACTTATTCTGCTACACATACTTGAAACCAATGGTTGTTCCAAAGAGATAATTTTGTTTGACAATATAGATCTCAACTCTTAGAATTTATGCATGAAATTGTCGCTGTTGTAGAGCATAATTATATGTGTTTCAAAATAAGCTAATAGTGAAGTTTTATTCTCTTTAGCAACAAGCAACAGTTGTTTACTTCTGATAATTGTGTTGTAGTTTGTACAAAAGTTACAATATATGTAAGTCATAATTATAGTATGTTGTTATATTTTTAGACAAGTGTTAATGGTACTGTCGCATCTGGAGAGAACACAGCCATACCATCTTTCTCGACGACTCATGCATCGGATTCAGTATCCAAACATGGGACTAGGTGACTGGTCTCAAAATCCCAATAGCGTCAATGAGCCTGAAATTACCGCTGAAGTGGCAGCGCTACATGTAGCACGCCCACTTTGATATTACTGTATTGCTGTGATATTTTATTCAGTCATAATTGTCTAACAACAACAACATATTATTGTTAACTTATTTTTAAAATAATGCTTTGTTTTATTGTTTTGTGATTTTCATAAATACTGTATGAATGTTCATAATTGATATACCTTATGGTGGTTATTTATGTAATGATTCGTAATACTTGAAGTATAACTATATCATGTTGTACTGAACTTTATTTTCTACAAGAATCCATAAATCAGGTTTATGCAATTTGTTTGCTCAACTGGATTACCCGGTACTTTATTTGTCCTATTTCAATCATTGATAATTTTATAAATATAAGTTAATTATGTTATTGTATTATTACCAGACCTCTTGTTACATTATCATAGCCCAAGCTTATACAATATAGTACAGACTCATGGTTGTGATATTGTGACTATAATCACCTCTCATTCAATTTGTGTAGTCCAAACTGTACATTTGATGAGAGTCTGGACTATCTTGTAGTCTAGGTTGTAACTTGAGCATTCATCTTGACTGGATGATCACAGTAAGCTTGAGCCAGAGTCCAGATGCTATACTATAGACCTTGCATGCCATTTGTAGTCTAAACTGTACTTTGATCCTGCGTTCAGACAATATATATAACCAACTTGTATGCAATTTGTTGTCTAGGTTGTAAGTTGAAGCCTCTCTGATCACCTTGCATTCAATTTGTTTAGTCATGACTAAATTTGTTCGAAATTAAACCTTCCTTGCGTTCAATAGCGCGGGCGTTCTGCTTCTGAGACAAAACGTTTTGACACCGGTATTTACATCTGCATTGAATGAATGTGATGTGATAGTACATGAGCGGTACCAGTCACATACATGTAGTGCCAGAGCGCTCGCGTTATTGAACGTAAGGCTTTGCTATTGAATGTCAAGCACTGTGAATTCTACACATGGTTGCAAAAGAAGCCTGCTATTGCCACATGCTATTTTTTATGTGCTCTTTCTCCTGTACAGCAGAGTACATACCACAGCCTTTGGTATACCATTTGTCAACCACTGGATGAAACTGAAAAAAACCAACAGGCAATTTGTGTTGTCTAGATTTTAAAATTGCACCTAAATACATCATAATCACCTTTTTATGCATATTGACAACTTGTTTTGTTAAAGGGATATTGTGTAATACCATTTTGGAAATGGTATTGTGGTCTTTTTCTATTGATTGTATAAATGGGGATTTTATATGTTTGTGACTGTCGTTTTTAATCATATGTATTTAATATTTCAACTTCACCAACTTCACCAACTTACACTCTTTTGTTGTAGACAATTATGTCTACTTTTCAGGAAAATTCCTCATAATATTGTGCAGATCTCATGTTTTTGTGACAGCTTTTGCAAAATTGTAATAGAAAACTCTTCATTTGAATTAACAGTTTGATAATCTGGATTGTGATAAGGGAAAACTCTTCATTGGAATTAACAGTTTGATAATCTGGATTGTGATACGAAAATAATTTTCATTGGAATTAACAGTTTGATAATCTGGATTGTGATACGAAAACAATCTTCATTGGAATTAACAGTTTGATAATCTGGATTGTGATACGAAAACAATCTTCATTGGAATTAACAATTTGATAATCTGGATTGTGATAAGAGAAAAATCTTCATTGGAATTAACAGTTTGATAATCTGGATTATGATATGATGACCTCAGATAAGGATTGTATGGTTTCTTTTCATTTATAAAAACTTAATTTCTATAACAATTTTCAAATTATTAGGGATTTTTGTCTTACTTAAAAATCAAAGAATTCAAATTGATATGTTTATGACATGATAATTACATTTTTCGTATTAAAAATATGCACCATTATATTGCGACACTACAATATAGGCCTACCATTATATTGTGACACTACAATATAAAGTTTCTGACATTTTTTCCATATAGAGTTGTCTTTTGATATAGCAAAGTGGTTTTAACTGAAAGATTACTACATTGTTCATTCAAACCAAAATATCATGACATTGTGCTGTTTACACACCCAAACCAGTGATGACAAGTGAATAGCAAGCTGAGTAAAGTGATACCATTTTTACAACTACCGTACCGGTATGTTATGTACCGGTAATACAAAACCATGAATACAAAGATGAATCTACCCGGTATGCCATTTTATATTTTCCTTATATTTCTCATTTTTTATTATGTATTTACATTTGACAACTTATTATCCCAGATAATAATGAAACTGAATTTAATATAGTAGAGGGCAAAAGAAAGTCTACATCTAGAAAGTTCCCAGTAGATTAGAATTAACCACCAGTTGGTTCTCATTTGTTTAAATTGAAGTGTTGTGGTTGGCACTGGGTTTTTCGTTTTTAATGTTTTCTTACAAATATTAATGATAAAGTATGCAAAATTTCCATGTATTATTAAAGAAGCTACTGTGTATTCTTAAGTTCAGTCCCAAGTGAATTAATTTTCATGTCACAAGCTTTAGCGAATGAGTAGAATAATATTATTTCACTAGGACTTGAGCTTGATAATACATGATAGCAAGTTTATGTTTAATTAATATTGCTCCAGACAACTCATTGTGGGATACTTTTCAAATTATTTTTTTATGAACATTAAATATAAAGATGACAGCTAGTTCTACTCTATACTTATGACGTCATGTTGACAATTTATCATGTATTTTATTAACGTTTCTGTCACTGGTTGGAATTGTTTCAACAACCCAAGTTATAACAAAGTGATATTTTTGTGAGAAAATATGGTAAATATTTCCCCGGTTATATTTGCCCTCTGTTTGAATTACCCTATTTGTAGATATTTCAATATAACACCACTCAGTGTGCACAAACAACAAGTTTTTCCTTCCCATAAAACTTACGACTATCATTTTATTTGAAAGCCAAACCAATAAAAAGAAAATTACAATGATTAAAGTTTGACCTTTCTTATCTTTATATCTTCATTTTTATTAAAATACAGCCCGACTTTCTTTTGTCTTTATACAAGTAGTGCATTTTTCAGTGATATAAACCATTTATAATGCCAATCAGGTTTTTTTCATTCTATTGCCAAATATCGAAATCCGACACACATCAAATAGCAATACGTTTTACTTCCATATTATTTTTGCCGAAATTACAGTCGGGATCTTCGATATCACAAAACGGTTCTTCACCAAGCTATCGATGTAAAACAAATTGCCAAAAAAATAATAATAAAAATGAATATTTTGACGAGTATAATCTGTCATTTCATTTATTTTATGTACTAGAATCAGATTGGATTATATTATTTGCCGATATTGTGCCATCTTTTAAAAAGGTACTCGATTGTTGATCCAAGATGACGGAACAAATGATCTAACATGTTAAAAAGTTATGAAACATCGAAAAATATGGGTTCAAGTCATTTATATAGAATCAACGTCAGTTAGTCAAGGTGCACTAGTAGCATTACATTGAATTAAATCAAATCTCAAAGCATACCTGTTTTGTCAAATGACAATGTGATTTCTTTTACATCCATGTGCGACAATACTGTCTTTATTTGTGAGAAGATATACAAAATTAATTGTAATCGTTGAATTTAGCTGTCTTATGTCGCTATTCAATAGGTGGTAAAATATAACATCTTCATAATAATGCAGTTGATATATTCGTTGAACAAAGATAATTGGTAATTTTGTAAAAACTGTGTCATTAAATTAAACAAAATAAACAATGTCATAAACTTTGACGATCGACTACTGTGCACATGCACAGAAGCCATTTCCTGTTAGTGTGTCGGAATTCGATCTTCCGAGGATATATGCTTTAAACAAGTGTTAATTACCTACAGGACTTATGTATGTTATTTTACTTACAGCTCTGTATGCACTTCTACTTTTTTACTTACTATTTTCTTCTCGATGTTTACAGTTAGCATCTTTTGTATAAGCAGACTTTTTTATATGTGCAACACATGTGATATTTTTCATCACATGCATGCATACATGCACAGTACATTGTACATGTTAGTAGAATTTAGTTATTAGAATGTAGCCTAATAGTAATCAGTGGTTCTATTTTATTACATTCTAATCTCCATTGTGCCAATATGTGGTTGAGTTTTTGATGGTCTAAATTTGACATAATGTCAAATTATTCTTGCAGTGGTGTGGACCTCAAAAATAAAATATTTTATTATATTGAAATGTCTTCATTTTATAGTGTATGCATACTGTGTAAATGAAGCTTGAATATAGTTTACAATTTGGTTGGTTCAAACAGTATTTATTACTATTATTTAACAAATATACCAGGGTTTGCAAAAAGACAAGAATACTATATAAAGCTATCTCCAAGTACATATAATTGAAGTTAAAACGAGCACTTAAATTATATTTGTTTAAATATACAAGGAAAATAATTGATAAATTAAGGATATACTTCCTGTGCATCAAAAAATGTTTCATACTAGTTTCTCCCACCAATGGTTACCATCATTGTAACTCCATCTCCGAAAGCAAAAGTGATTGATAGACATTTTTAACAAATATTGACAAATGCTAAAACTCAACTTTGTGCCACCCACAAATATTTAGAATTCAACTTTAAGTAACTACATGTATCTCATCAAGGCAGATAAACAATTCTTTCAATTTATCTTTAAGTAAAACATAACTTATACATAAGTAAAAAAGAAAACAAGTTGTAAATAATGTTCAACATTTTAATCAGACATGTATTCTGACCCTTTACACCATGTATATGTAGCACTCATTAGACAACATAGGTTCCTGAGATAAAATAACAGAAAACTTGAATGTACCGGTAAGTACTATGTAGTAGCTGATTTGTTACGTGAATAGTACAAGAAAGACAATGTGTTTAAGTGCACATTGTAAATTTGAATGTGTAATAAATCAATTTGGAATTCATTGCAATGATCTATATATTTCATAACACTGGATTCAAATAATTATTGTAAATGTTAAAAACTTGATATTTATGCAATATTTTGGAAAATATAACACTCAATATTTGTACCTCATGTAAATTATATTCATTTCCAAGAAGAACGGACATCATAAAATATTTTCAAACAGGAAATGATAAAAGCAAACAAATGCAATTACCGGGGTATATGCTAACTTTATAAATTTAGTACAATGTATTTTACAATTGCCTACATGTAACATCCACTGGTGATGCCTTGCTAAATTTTAAGATTGCTATTTTATGATATACAGTAGATATAAAATGATTGGTTAATATGCTGAGATAAAGGCCCATGCCTAAACAAAAGTCTAATATCTTAAATACATGTAATTTGTCTAGAATTAGATTCTGTAAACATTTTATAATCTCTGGTTAAGTACATGTACTTCAAGCACTATAAATAATTACCTATGACTCTTATCCACATAATACATGCAGCAGACACCAGGCATCGACGGTAAAACTAAAGTTGGGTATTGTGTTGTACATGATAAAATAAATCCACTGACTTCAAAAACGTTCGCTGAGGTTAACATGTCTTGGAAATATTTAGACTAATACATGAAGTTACCCCAATAATAATGTGCTACAACATGATCAGATATATTTGAATACCAACATTGTAATCGATTGCAATTAAGTAAAATGGAATGACAACCCTATACATTCAAGGTCTCTCATTTTACTTCCAAAAGATGGGGGACAATTTGTTTTCACCATTATATATACAGTGAAACCCTTCTAAACCGAACATATTTCAAAGTCCCAAACAGCCTTATGTGCTGTATTTAAACCTGAGTAAACCGAACACCCCTCTAAACCGAACCTTTTTCCTGGTCCCAAGTGTGTTCGGTTTAGAGGGGTTTTACTGTATATACACTCAATAATTGAACCAGTTGTATTACTTGCCACAATAAAAATGTTAAAGTAAAGGTCACGATTTACACTGATAGCATTGTGTACTATCACTGTGCACAACAATCTTAAAATAATTTTATTACATAAAAACACAATTTTAAAACGAGTATTTGATGTCCAACACATCTGGTATTTTATATAATTCTGCTTTGCTTCCACATAAAAAAAAGTTTAAAAGCTTATCCCAACATGTAATAAATGGTATAATCTGTGACGCAACACATCTATAGGCAACATATATCAAATAACTACATGGAATTGGATTATTGCTGTATTGTTCTCTACAAGAGTTGTCGGCCTACAGTTAATGAATGGGATTATTGATGAAATTAGACAATTGCTGTGTATTGTTCTCTACAACAGAGCTATAATTTGTAAACCTAGTTTTCAGTAATGGGATTATTGATGAAATTAGACTATTGCTGTGTATTGTTCTCACTACGATAGAACCGTCACACTACATGTACATAATTTTAAATGAGTGAGATCACTGATGCGTGGACTTGTGCTAAAGTTGCTGAGTAGAAAGCATAAGATGGGAATTAGTAAACTCTCTTTGCAGTAGGATCAAATCCCACTTGTGCTCATTTTTGTAATTTATAATCAAAATACATTTATTTCCAACATTGCAGACAAATAAACCTTTTCTTAATATTTATGCTTTCAAATAAGACAAAAACACATACATTGTATAATTTTACTAAAATTCAAGAGAACAATCACATTTGTACTGATGAATACATGTACAAGAGATTTAAATGTTGGATTGTGCATTTCATGCTAAATGTGAGTTGACAGGTCTGCTACAAACATTTAATTTTGCAATATTTGCATAGTAAAATGTAGTCATAAACCATTCGACTCAGTAAAATATGCATACAATCATGCCAAAACAATCGAACAAAAAGGTAAATATTCCAATTTTATAAATAATGACAGATTTAGCAGAATTGTGGATTGTTTAATGTTGTACTAGATTAAAAACATTACCAGTAGTTTTAGGTGCATGTATCCACTGTAGGCATGGTTTGCAATCAAAAGGCTGGGAGCCAATATCAAGGTTGTACCCAATATGGGAGCAAACTGAAACACTTGATAATAGATTGTATCACTTTTATGGAAATTACAGTCAAACCTGCCCTTGTAGTTACATACATTTTTATATTAAGTATCTTGAGGGAACACTTTCCTCCAGACAGGACATGGACATTGTAGGTGATTGCACTTTGAATAGACTCAAGTACTCTGAAACAAAGGTTGAAACAGACACTTCTGTTTTTCCAATTCATAAATTAGGTGTGTTGTAACTTATTAACATGCTTATATCCAATGAAGTTTTAAGCAAGCTGCCCTGGCCCGTGCTTATAAATGTTTTAAAGTCTAGACTTTAGACTTTAACTTAAGATTCAGACTTTAATAAAGAAAATAGTGCTTATAAAATATTTAAAGTCTAGAATTCAGTCTTTAATAAAATTCAAACTTTAAAGCCTAATGCAATGTTAAAAGTATAGAAAACCCCAAAAAATCACTTCAAACTTTATAAAGTTAAGGCTCTTAGTTTAAATCTGGTGTTCAGACTTTATTAAAGTTTAGCCTGAACATTTTTTATAAGCTCGGAGCCTGGACATGCAGACCAGCTGCATTGATGGTCTGCCCCGGACAGAAGTTCGTGCTAATATGGGAGGAAACTTACTGCCACCACATATTAAGCAGCCAGGGATCTTTTATATACTTTCCCCACAGACAGGATAGCACCATCCACAACCTTCGTTATACAAGATGTGGACCACTGATCCATCAATTAGTTTTATGGTCAGTTGTTGCTTCTCCCATGGGTAGCTGCTTAAGATTATTAAATAATTATACTTTAACTTCTTCGTTATTGTCGATTTATAGAATTCTCAGTGAGTGAAGGACATCAATTCACAAGTGCAAGTTAAACATGATTGCCAAGTAGTGGGTGGTTTGTCCTATTTAGTACCAATTTTGTGACTAAAAATAATGTATAAACGTCATGCGTCCAATCACACATGGGTTTAACTTTGTATATTTTTGTTTTTGTTTATGTAGCATAATAGTTTAACACCTGACTGATTTATCTTGCACTTGTAAAAGATCATTGGACATCACACACCATAATCTGCTCCCACCCTGTGATATGCTATTATTGGATGAATGACATTAAAACTGGCTCAGTTAAAGACTGAGTTAATGTCTTACAAAATGACACATGCTGATAAAAAAAAACCCAAACATCTTCAAGACAGATAAATGTTTCTAGTACAATCAACCAGTAGAAAAATGCTAGAAAGGGGTGCTAGAAAAACTGTCTAGCACACGTCCTTTTCATTGGTTGTTTGGTCTTGTTGCTCAGAAAGTAGACATTCGTTGCTACCTGTTGATTACGTCATTCTATAACGAGTCGTTCTTACATGTATAATTTTACATCATAATTTTTCGTAGGCTGAAAAGAAGGAGTGATGTCACGGCACCAAAGTGATTTGTAGCAACTAAAATTATAAGACTTATTGCACTAAAAATATTTCTGGCACTCATCATTTTGTAGATGGTTTTTCTAACACTCATCTCAAGAAAATAAATCCATGGGGCTTGCTGAAGCTTGCCCCATTGATGGATTTTCTTGAGACTCATGTCAGAAAAGCAATGTACAAAAGGACTCATGCCAGAAACTATTATTCTATAAACAAAAAGATCCAAACAATTTTAGGATGAATTTGTCTTACAATTCCAGTAAAATGTTGGCAATTATAAGACGTTTATAGTTAAATACAATAATCAATTGATACAATTTGTGTCCTCCCAAACACCTTATATACATTCTAATAATACCCAGCAATAGTATTCTACATACATGCATGCTAAATACCTAATAATGGTATTCTATATGTATGGTTACAAATAATTTGCCGATTCGTATGTGTAGATGGATCTAGAACAGTAATTGGAATGTCCATCAGAGGGGCAAGAGACATCAGTACCCTTTAGAACCATTGGTTGTTTTGCCGAGTAAACTATAAACACATGACAGATTGGTATTTCATAATAAAAATGGTAATAGGTATATGGTGTATATTTCTGTTATAATAGCTCTTATTATGCACCAAGATTATTTTCAGTCATTTAACATGTACAGTGTGGAACCTGCCTGAAAGGGATCACCTTGGGACCTCTTTACAGACAGTATTTCTACTAAGGAAAATGTGTCACAAATGCACGTGATGATGTAGATGTTTCATGGAGATTCATAACGTATGTGTTGATAACACTAGAGACAGTGTCCACAGGGCATAAATAAGAGATTCTTATATTACTGCATGATGCAGGTTCTCACCAAAACAAGTTCTTACTGTCTGTCTTAATTCATAAACAATGTATTGCCACTGAATGGTGATGATGACAAGTTGTCTGGGAATTCCCCCATCTAAATGTTGTAGTGCTCTTTAAAAACAAGTGGCATTTTCCAATGCGTTTGCCCTTTTTATATTGGGTTCATGATGCCATTCGTATATAAAAAAATCCTAAAATATTTCCTGGGTCTGTGGATGCAGAAGATAATCTTATACGATGATCTCCACTCTAGTAAGTAGTTTATTGAAGGATACCTCAAATTCATTTTACTAAGCCTATTAAAACCTTTTTCAATGTGTATTATTATTATCTCTCCTACCGGCTACCGGTACTTGTGGTGCATGTATCAACCAACGACGTAAACTAATCCTGCAATGACTATAAAAACGGGTTAATAATTTAACTTTTAAAACTTAAAAATTATCACATTGCTACAACTTGTTTGCCATCTTGTTTTTTTTACAATAAAACAGTTTAGATACTGGACTAACATGGCAAGATTGTGCAATGTCAGACATGCATCATGTGTTTAATTAGTGGCAACTTGTTGTAAGGGAAATCAAAATCCAGGCTGCAAAATGACTGGGTTCACAGCATAAAAGAGATGCAAAATCTTGCGATCACGATGCAATATTTTTACTCATTTTATAAAATTGCTAATCAAATTTCAGCAGTTGCTTTTCCATTCTCCATCCAGTAGGAAAAACAGCTAATCACAATTTTAAAAACAAATTGCACCTCGCGATCTCTTGTTGTAGTAGACTCTCGGACCGGTACCATTACGAATAAGACAGACAGGAAGAAGCATCTTTCAGTGTGAGCTAACACTAACACCCACTAGACTACAAAATAGCACTAGTTCATAATTCAGTCATGAATATCATATTATATATAAATATAGAATTATAGGTATTTATAGAAGTTTCTTGCTGTAAAATAATGGCATACAAGATTCAATGATGTATTTAATTTCATTTCTGTAGGAGACTGGTTTCCAAAAAACAATTCATTTGCATTAGTCGAAATGCTACAAATACTTGGTTCAATAGATTCTCTGCTAAAAATATTGTCACTAAAAATTTGTCACATGATATAATACACAAATACAAGTATAAAAATATTAACTGCCATTGCCGAATCCTATTTGTCTGGTTTCTTCACAGTTGGTTTATCTCCTCTGCAATTTGGGCAATACCACTTTCCTTTTGGTTTGTATGTGAGTGCGACACAGTTAAAATGAAACCATTCGATAATACACTTATCATTGTCACATCCTATCATCTCTCCATAGGAGACTTGATTGCACAGACAGTAAGTAGGTTCATCAGGATCTATTGGCTGGTCTATTGGTGAATCCTCTCGCTCCTTTTTCACTTTTCGTTTTTTCTTCTTCTTTGGTGCCTTTTCTTTGTCATCCTGAAATAAAACCAACAATATTTATAATTGGTTTTAATTTCTTTTTGATCATATAATTATTATATGTGATATATTTAAAAACATTAAATTGCTTTTAATAATTTCAAATGTTCGTTTCTATGTTAAATATAACACACACACACAATATTTCATTGTTTACTTCGAATATTTCTGTCACAAAATTAGTTTACGATGGCAATCAAGAATCATCATAAACTTATTTGAATTTCACATGCTGTATAAATAAATGAATGCACATATTGAATATACTGTACTTTAATATCATCGTGAGAAACATCGTGGTTCTTCTGTCTCCGCTGCCGTTTGTTTCCCGGCTTCTCCACTTTCTCTACTGATTCAATATGAGCTGGTTGTTTTGTTTCCTTCTTTGGCGGTGGAACATGTATTGTCAGTACATCATCTTTATCTTGTTCTCTTGTTGAACCAGGGTCTAAAAAATAATATTAGATGGGACCGTAACAAAAGTAGTTTGTGAGTGTAATAATTTATACAACATAACAACATATTTAAATGGACTACATACATGTATTTTGCAACTTCCATAATTTGCATATCTTTTTCTATTATCAATTTTTAAAAAGTTAATATTTCCAAAACAGTTATAATTTTAGCCTTATGATAACATACTGCTCTGCTAAAATTAGATGGGAGAGCATTGCAGTTGGTCTCACCGCACAAACCAATAAACTATCTGCAAGGCATTGTAACAACATCAATGTTAAATCATGAAGTGGCATACTGTGATACAATGTAAAGTTTATTTTATTTAACGATGCCACTAGAAACACATCGATTATAAATCAGCGGTTATTGGACGTCAGACGCATGGTTAT
>JAULBR010100199.1:0-11278 GCA_032355825.1 Melanodrymia aurantiaca
GGAATTTGATAAACCAGACGTGTTTCACTGGCTGGAATGGAAAATAGCCCATAAAAATGTTTTGCACTGTGGAGGATCGATCTCTCTCGACCCATCCCGCCACAGTTATAGTTAATAACGAAACAATGTTATTATCCGCTAATTAAACACAAGCCTGATATGGTCTACCACTGGTATCTTGACTTAAAAGGTGAATGGCATCAAAGAGCACAGGTCTGGTGTCTGGTTGAAACACAATTGACAAATGTAATGGTTTGTTCAAACATTTTATGTTACATACAACATTCATGACCGGTCTTCTTAATGCAGTGATGAACACAGTGATTAACGCATCAGGTTTAAATTAAGATTGGTATGTACTGGGTTTGAATCCCATTCGTGTCAAATGGGATTTTTAATCCCAATATTGCTCCAACCCAGAATGAGTGCTTCGCAAATCTCTATGGATAGGTGTACTACCACTTACACAACTGGTGTAACAAATGCCGTGGTATGTACTACTACTGTCCTGTCTGGTAAAGTGCTTATAAAAGATACCTTGCTGGAATTCTGCTTTGGGTAATGAGTCCGGCAACCGGCCCCAAATTGTATGGTCGATTAGACCTAGGTAGCATAGTGTTGCCAGTACTAAGTATGATTGCTACCTCGTAGGGTCAGCTCTGACATACAGGTATTGTACTGCGAGCTGACCATTGATCTAAGCCATTGAGATTATTTATATATCAAGCGCCCACTATGCGTGGAAAATTACCGTAGATAGATTGATTTGACTCTTCAGAGGATAGTAGGCTCTCTAATCGAACGTTTTGTTGCCATATTTACAGTAATGATTCATGTCAATGGGTGGGAATCGTTGGTTTTGGTTTATGAGCGCCATCAGTCGATGAAGACGACAAATGTAATTGATTCTGTCATTCTGTCCGCCCGATTGGTTGACGTAAAAAAGCATTATATGTGTCGTTTTAGTCACACAAAGAGTATAATGTTTATTTTGACCCACGGTCAATAGTATTGTACTGTCCTTCTGTCCACTTGGTCGCGTTTCAACGAGTTTCACTTCTCTGACAGGTTCATTGAAATTTCACATACTTGGTCTATAGCAGGAAAAAAGAATCAATAAAATTCACTAATGCAAGAATCTGTCGATTTATCACTGGAAATAAACAATATTCAAGCTAGTGCTACTCAATATTTGTGATGTTATGTTTATTGGGACTTCATGCTACATTTTGCTGGAAGTCACAGTGATGTTATTTTAATAGTACTGGTATCTCTCAGCGGTTTGTTCTCAGCGGTTTGTTCTCAGCGGTTTGTTCTCAGCGGTTTGTTCTCAGCAGTTTGTTCTCAGCGGTTTGTTCTCAGCGGTTTGTTAGGGAGTACTTATACATAAATGTCTAAGTGTTTCACAATCCGAACTAAATTAGGATTACATTTGACAAATCTCTCCCCTTTTAATCCTAATCCCTCTCCTTTTAGTCCTAATACAAAACATTGATCAACAGTGGTCCAAACTTTGCTTTACCCCTCTGACTGCCTTCCGAGCGTAATACATTGTGTGGATTGTGGAACACATTGACATTTATGCATCGTCTCTTAAGTCCCTTGTGAAATCATTTTCATTTGTGACTATTTTCATTTTATTCGACAAATGACAATTATTTCTCTTGGGACTTAAGCTGAATAGTACAGGCCTTAATCTGCTACCCGGATTCACATTGAAAAGACATAATGTTTCTGTCTTGTATTCGATATGATATTTACCAATGTTGTTGATTGTACGTGTGGTATTTATACAACAGACAACAGGGGACTGAGACAGTTATTGTTGAAACTAACATACGTTTCTCCACACTTGGAAAGGTCAGAAAATAGCACACATGTATCAGTATTACAGCTGTGTTTTCGACTTTACAGACGCACACATTTCCTCTAGATCAATCACGTCTGAAATATTAATGAAGGTTAATTTCAGCAGCTGTTTTTATTGTCGCTGTGTTTCGAGTTTGGTGAAACGTTTGGTAATTTGGCTTCAATACCTTGGTTTAGTTGTTAATTAAACCCATTTATTACGTCCAACACGATATGCTATGTTATTGATAACCAATAAATCGATGACAGGCTTTATGGGAAGACAAATAACAAAAACTATTTGATGGATATTTTAGGATTTGATTCACATCCATTATAGTACGTGTATACACCTTTTGTAATTTAGATTAATTAGCCAGATATTCTTGGTTGTCGCGTGATTAAACTCAGCTGTTAAGTGTGTCTTGGTGAAGTGACAAAATACCTAAAGCTACCGTACATCTGATATTCTAAGAAAATAAATCAGGACAATTCTGTAACATTGTTACATGCCAAACTACTTTATTGAATGCTTCTTGTATATTGAGCAATATTCGTGTTACAGTATTTGATATACAGTGAAACCTGCTCGATTGGCCACCTGTAGTAAGCTGCCAACTTTATGGTACCCTTCTGTCTGCCTGAAGTTTGACAGATTGATCTTCTTCAGTGGAACCATTGGGTTATTTCCCATTCCAGCCAGTGATCTACGACTGGTATATCAAAGGCTGTGGTGTGTGCTTTCCTGCCTGGGAACATGCACATAAAAGGTCCCTTACTGTTATTCAAAGAAGAGTAGCCTATGTGGCAGCAGCGGGTTTCCTCTGACCAAGTGTCAATATAACCAAGCGTTTGACATCCAATGACCGCTGATTAATAATCAATGTGTTACAGTGTCGCTAAACAAACTTTATCTTTTTTATCTAATTTAGTACATGTATTACATGACCTGTTTTAACAAGCCACCTGTCTTAAGAGGCCATCCTCCTGTTCTTCCATATTATCCAATTTAGTACTACATGCCCAGTATTAAAATTTGAGTCAGTGATCAACATGTACAAATCTGTAAGACTTGAAGAGTTTGATAAACCAATTTCGACTAGTTGAAGTATGGGAATATGTGGTGTAGGCTGTGACAGTATTCCTTGACTCCCAATACTGCTAATAATGCCCGTATCTATCAGTCGTACTTAAGTGGTTAATTCCCACGACTGACTTAACATGCACACGTTTTCTTTGTGTTTGGTAATTTGTAAACCAAACTTGTCCTGTAAGTGTCGGGCAAACACAGCCGGCTACACTATTCCCTCGGCTCTTGTCGTCATTAGATAACAATTTGATTGCGACTTCCTCAAACTGCCAAACCGAATCAGCGAGTATCAATACGGCGATCGGCAAAGTTGATGTGCGATAAATTGATGAAAATGAAATCAAGTGGAGTACGTGTCGGCTCGTCTTGCACGGTTTGTTTTTTCTGACGACGCGTCGATCCTCGCGTCCGTCCGAGACGTGTTTGACCGGGCCGGAAGACCACTCAACACCTAATACTGATGACAAAACGCTGCACCGATGACATGGTCAAACATTGTCGTTTATGCAATGGAATTATAATTGATTCTTGGCGCTCTGTTCAAACACGCAGGGCAGATGTGGGAATGTTTAAGCGTGTTGGAAGCATGCCTTTAGGTCCGCGAGAAGAGGGCTCGTGTTTGTTACTCAGACAGATCCATGTCTAAAGCTCTTAGCAATTTGAGGAAACAATCTGTCCTGTTTGTACAAGTTGTGTCAAACGCTATTTTTGCGTTTTAATTTGATTTGGTAAACATTAATTTTGTTTTCGATAATTTTTTTTATTAATTTCATGTACATGTTCAAAGAACCCTATGGACAAAATATATCTTAAATAATCTAGGAAATGTCCCACGTATATGTAGTTACTTCTAGAAACAATCACTTAAATTCTGTTTGTCCAAAGTTGTATGAAATGCTTTTTTCTGATATTAATATAGGGCATGTATATTTTAGCAACTGTAGACAGGAAGCATTTACATGTTTACAAAAATTGTAAAATAAATAAAAATGCACTATTCATCATTTTTATTCTTTATGAACTTTTTCTTGTGTGTGTAAATAGACCATTGGTTTTTTTTTACTCATTAATGATAAAACCTTGAATCCTGGCATTAAAGGAAACGTATATACAAAAAAACCAGGAGATTAAAATGAGAGATTTATATTACAAAATAAATAAATACTTAAAATATTGTTTTACAAATAAAATGTATATGTTTTGTAACCATAATAATGGCAACAAATGTAACATGAGAATAAAACAGCATTTAATGACTCCACAATTCTTACTTCAAATGGCAAACAATGATTAAAAAAACAGTACACTCAGAACCCTTGAGCTGATTACAAATTATGATGTCGGTAAAACCGAAATCAGCCAAAATGGGCAAATAAACAACTAGCTGCATGGTTAAGAGTTTTATAAAAGGTAAATATAGGAATTTGTTTATTCTTAGAAATGTTAGTTCCTAGAAAACAATTCCTTCTGGGTAAATTCCTCCTGGGTAGGAGAAAAGGAGGAATGATGAAATAACTGGAGACTCCTATGGAAAACAGTTAAGGGTTAACAAACTGGTATGGTGTCCAGCATTACCTTGTGGCGTGGATGCTGCCATGGAGAAGATCACAAATACTGTGTTATTCTTACACCAATCTGCATCAGCAGAGGACCAGTCAGCGAGGGCAATCAATCGAGGACAATCCAATGAGGTCTGCGATTGAAGCCATTGTGTTCACATTTCACTTCCAGCTAGTTTATTTGCTGACGGAGACATCAAGCAGATGAGAGTAATAGCTATTTGATTAGATTGAGAGAATGGATATTGTTTGCGGATAGGGTTATTGTTTGTGGATATTTGTTAAATAGATAATGGCCTGTAAAACTACCATGCTGCCTTTTCAATTGCAAATGTTGACTTTAACGAAGATAGGGCTCTGGTGTTATTGTTGCGAAGATTCCATATAGTTTATGTTGGCTGTGCTTGGCTGCCTAACACTTGATGGCTATGTTCATGGTCCGGAATTTGATTTCTTGTTGTAGACAGCATATCACGTGATCGCCGTTCACCTTTATGACAACAAATTAATTGTAGCTGAACTACATTTAAAATACATATAAATCTAACCTTAGTTTAATACCAGGTTTTTTAATTTTACACTTCGCACCTTACAAGAGTCGAAACCAAACTTTCTTTCAATCCATTTTCCTTCTGACTAAAATGCGTATCCTTCAAGTGACCTTTCATTTGACCGATCTAAGAAGATTTAGTAAGTTCATGCTCGCACTTACTTAACATATTTGGAATATTCTGGCAATAACGAAATTGGCTAGAGTATCCAGACTATGCTGCTCAATAGTCATCTACCCAGCCAAATGAAAATAAAAATTATCACTAGGTCCTACAGTGTCTCAAATGAAACGCAGACATCATACACACGCTAAAACAAATGTAACTGAACAAAACACCCAATTTACTATCTATGATGCTGTATTTAAATTCAGTTTTTATTTCTTCGTATGTACATGTATGTCTTGCCCTGTGGTGTTCAAAACATACTTTCATTCCACGTCTCACCACTGACATATTTTACTGAATATCTGAAGAAGAAAATATGTTATTGTTGTATTTAGATTTTCTTCCAGTAGGTTAAACACACATGTCTCATTGTAATTTATATTATTAAGCTTGGTCCCCTCTCCTAAAATATAGTCTGGATTACACCTGTACATGACCTGTGTTAAGCAGCCACCTGTCCTCAGAGGCCACTTTTATCTTTTTTTGCAGTTAATCTAATTTAGTGTTACATGACCTGAATTATTATTATTATTATTATTATTATTATTATATTTGTTTAATGACACCCCAGCACGAAAAAAAGACATCGGCTATTGGGTGTCAAAATATGGTGTAAACGAACACGACTACCTGAATTAAGCAGCCACCTCTCACAAGAGGGCACCAAAATGAGAAATATATAAAACATACATGTCTAATTGTAATTGTATTTTTTTCTTCAGCTTTTTACAATTCGCGAGCAACAAATAAAGTCTCGCCACTCGAGCGGCAGTACTGAGGATGGAGAGAAGCTGCGCAAAGTGTCGTCACTGGAGGACGAGTCAGCACCGAGGGATGCTCATCCAAAGGTAAACTCAATTTCCTTCTCTCTAACTTCTCATTTCCTACTCCGTATGCTCACTATTGTATCACTCGCTTTCCTCTCAGATCTCGTATTCTTCACAACTTAGATTTTTTGGGGTGCTGAAAAATTACGACTTTCAAAAAAATCTTTTCCTGGGAAATTTCTTTTTTTTTAGGTTGATGTACTTTTCAAACGTTTTGCCATATCATTCGCAATACACTTTTTATTATAGATTATATTTATACTGTGAACTATTGATTACAGTTTAATAAGCTAAATAGTAAATACATGTATTAATAGTACGTAGTCTATACATGTATATAGAGGCATTAGCATGGTACATCATGTTTGATTGCCACGATAATAACAGCCAATGCGATTATTAAAATACACTATCTACTTCAGTCAGAGGAATTATGTAAGGATAAAATTGATATTTAGTTTATTTTAAAATAAATTAAGTTTATTCTGAACATTAACTTGTTAAGCTTGTTTTTTAGTTTTGACAGTTTTAAACTACATGTATGTTACATTCCAACCAATAGATGACAGAAAATTTTGCTTGGAATGAGTTTTAGAAAGTGTAAATCTACTCACCCCTTGCAAGCCCGATTCGGGCTTTGACCCTGCCGTGCGTTTCTTAACGCGGGCGTTAGGCAAACGTTTTGCCGCTTGGTCTAAAAAACGGTATGTTAGCACTCTACGTTACGGGTTTGTAAGGTAATAGACTGTTTTTTAGACCAAGCGTCAAAACGTTCGCGTTAAGAAATGCACGGCAGGTCTCCAATGGGACATCACATCCTGGCATTTCAGGAAATTTTTTTGGCTGTCCAATATCCCTGTTCTCTGCATCTATTTTTATGTGACATACTTAATCAGTTACGTGTTTGAAGCAATTAATTTTTACTCCTATTACATGTACGTGAGCACTGTAATAACAGATCTGTGCATGCATGTAGACCCAATCTCAGTAGAATCTATATTTTCTATCTCACTCAGTGAGCCATGGTTAGTACCAAAGTCCAAGATATATGCTGTCCTGTCTGTTTGGAAATGCCTATAAAAGATATCTTGCTGCTCATGAATAGGAATAGCCTGAGTGACTACAGTTACCATTACCATGTTTGACATCAAATAACCTCAGATTAAACATTGTGGCAGGATATTGTTACAATCTAATAGCGTTTAGATGTGATTACGGTTGTCAGTATTATACAACTACTATCTATATAATAACTGCACCGTTATGACTGTTGCCATTGTCAACAGTGGTACCGACCACAAAATAGCGATTTTCATGTACGTGGTTACATGTTGTGTTTTAGTAATACTGATATTCAATATTTCAGTTAATTGGTAATTGTGACAGCTTCTTATAATAGAGATATACATCATTAATAAGCTTGAAGCGTTATTGGAAACACAGCCTTTCTCTCCGATCAAAATGTTTATAGCAGATTAAAATAGACCAACTGTCTAGATTTTGGGGAAGTAGTCGAGACAACTAAATGTATATGTATACGTGGGAAGCTCAATGTGGTTATGTGCAATTAAAACATCAGATAAACTGTTCTCTGATCCATATTCTCATGTTTCGAAATAACCACGCAAGTGTCTGGATGAAAATAGATGACACTAAAACAATATATATTCGGTGGGTTATTTTAAATTTAAATGCGAAAAAAAAATATCTTTTTAAATTATTAATTATTTAGTCTTTTTAAAATTAGTCTTATAGAAAGATAAAAAGCTAAAATTTGTTTGCTTAACAACACCACCGGAGCACATTGATTATTAATCAGCAGTTATTGGATGTTAAAATGCACAGTTATATTGACACTTGGTCACAGATGAAACTTGCTACTGTCACACTTCCAATCTAAATGTCTGGAACTTTGCCAGTTGTAAAGTTTTTTGCCTGATATTTCAAGCAAATTATATATCCTGTGGCATGCCTAAGCGATTTTTGATGAGAGCTTCTTTATTTTTGCAATTTAATCATTTAGTTTTGTACCAAAATACATGTACATAGTTGTAATCCTGAATTCTGTAACCCAACTGCTCTCAGAGTTGTTCTTAACAGCACTCCAATTTGTTTGGGAACAACTCTGTTCAAGTTAGGCCCACTATGCTACAGTTACCTTTCTAAAGTTGGATTGAAACGAAATGCTGAGAGTGAACGAGCGAGTATACAAGGGGTACATAAACATACATATACCCTGATCCCATGGTCCTGCTATGCAACTTATATTACACCATTGAGACCGTGGTTATTGTTTACATAAGATATATATCTGCGGCAAGGCTAACGAAATGATTGTGGCTACGTGATAAAGAGAATAAAGATGTATTTTTACATGTATATCTATTTTTGTAGAGATTATCCAATGGTTCAATTGACCCTGATTCCGATGTTAACCGAGTTATTGAACTTCAAGAAACGGTGGAAAAACAAAATTCCGAATTGACGTCTGCCCGCACGAGAATGTTAGAACTCACAAATAAATGTACGGAATTGGAGGAAAGTTTTACGACGACGCAAAAAGATCTTGTTAAGGCGCAAGAACTGATGGTGAAGTTTCAACGAGACCTAAAGGAAGTAAGTAACCAGGGAAACAAACTTCATGACCATTGTCTTTCACGAAACAGAGGAGTGTTATGTTTTAATTTATTATAAGCCAATAGACATTCGGTCCCTGAAATTGTAATTACCTTACAAATGTCGGGCAGAAATGGAACTTGACGTAGACTATAAGATGGTACACTGATTTACAACGATTATTTGCCCAACAGTAACATAAGATAAAGTTGCCTGTCGCTGACGAAGCGTAAAGTTTACTATCGCTAAAATGGGCTAAAGTTGTTTGCTACCAACAAGGACTAAATTTGCTGGTCGACTAAAGTTAATATCTACTTGAAGTTTTGGGGCCTGTTTCACAAAACATCGTAAGTCTAGTTTACGACTATTTGTGGATGTAAACATAAGTAGAAAAATTTCGATCGCTAACTGTTAGTGATACGACTATTGTTAGTAGCTGAGACGTCGTGGGTTTTTGGTCATGTGTGGCATATTATCCAAGGATGCTATTCATTCTTGGACATAAGTATGTTTATTTATATTTTGGGAAACATGTTTTGTCACATATTTACGTTTTACGACCACAGTTAGTCGTAAATGCTTTGTGAAACAGGCTCCAGGTGTTAATTGATGTTCCAGGTGTTAATTGATGTTCCTGTGTTAAATGATGGTGATGTGTGAAATGTTTCAGTCTCAAGCGCAGAAGGAAGACCAGGAGGAGAGGATAGCGACGTTAGAGAAGCGTTATTTGAACGCTCAGCGCGAGTCCACGTCTCTCCACGACTTCAACGACAAACTCGAGTCGGAACTCGTTACCAGCTCGTCACATCTGAAAAGTGTACGTTCTTTTTCAAATTTTTTCTATATAAAAGGTTGACTTACAAGCAAACATACGCAGTAATCTAACACTGCGTTGGTGTCTGACATTTTACTAAACTTGTGCCGATTAGAGATCATTTATTGTATAACTCATATTTTCCAAACATATCTAACTGGCTTTTGCGCGATTAAATTTTTTATAAAACACTCATAAGATAAACAGTCTCTAATTCTTGTGGTATTCTTTATCGCACACACATGTGCAAGTATTGCTGTTCCATGTCGGTGAAAACTGCCTCAAATTGTATAGTCCCAAGAAAATGTTCTTTCTCATAAAACATTTACGTAACAGCCTTGATGCAGCTTCTCATTAAGTATCTGAGAATTGTACACCGTGTTAATTGAGTGTTTGTGTGTTTCACTTCGACTGTGATGAATATTTCAGAGTGAAGAAAAGTGCCGCTTGCTGCAGGAGAAGCTCGAGATGGCTGAACACAGGTTACAGCAGTCGATGAAAAAGGCCGAGGCTCTGCCTTCCATGGAGGCCGAGCTACAGCAACGAATGGACGCCCTCAACCAGGTGCGGCCTGCTAACCTAGCGCATGTAACTATCAGCTTCACATCATTTAGCTGTTGTCTTGTGCACCTTTAGCATGGGAACCCAAGCTTTTCTATGGCAAACACTACCTCTGGAACAACGGTTACAGTGTTATAATAAAATTATAAAAGATAATATCTTTTAATTAGAGATAGTTATTAAGATAATTTTAACATTTTTTATATCTTTTAATTTGTTTTATCTTTTTATTTTTCTGGTTATTCGTCTGTTGTGAACTATATTTTATAATTGACTTAAAATATTAAAGTAATTTGTAAATGGACAATGAAGAGGTTGTTTAGTATCGACTGGAATAAAGTGAAGATTTAGTGTTGTTTTGCAATTCAGTACATAGAGAGGTATTGGTGTGAAGTAAAACACCATACAAGTTTGTTATTCAAAAGCTTGGGATTCCAATGAAAAAATATGGTCAGATATGGTTATAATACAGATTTTGCCTCAAGCTATAATGCAGCTAGTGCTTAAAGTTAAAATGTAGCTTGTGCTTCAAATTGGCTTGCCATGAAATTAACAAATGCCTGGCTCAAATATACTTGCATTCTCAAGAGTTGCATGTTCATTTTTTAAAAAGTCAATTTTAAAACATTTCCCGTAAAAGAAAGATGAAGTTATTACATCACATTGATTTGATTATACATACCACTTAGTTTTTTAAACCAGACATCCCGTTAAACATGGACAACATCTCCTGACAGAGGCTGTGCACTCCCACTCTTTATCACACCAATACAGCTGAGGATGCTGTCAGCCGTTCAGTTGGACATTGAGAATATTTGCAGACACACCGTGCACTCCTACTCTTATTGTCACACCTACATATACACAGCTCACAGTATCTGTCAGCCTTTCACCAATAACGATGTCAAAACAGACATCAATTAAAGCTGGTGTCAGGCAGTAAAGTGAGACTCATAAAACAATTGACACCTTAATCTTATTTCTGTAATGTAACACCTTCATCAGATTCTGTGATAGAAAAGTTATATCGACATGTATATCAGAATTCCGTAATAGAAAAGTTATATAAGGATTGATTCATATTTCTTTTAGATTCATCGAGGTATGAAAAAAAACAACATCCGTAAACTGTGTGAATCGGCGAAGCCGTTCACACAAAAGTTTGCAGATGTTTTTTTTGTTCATACCTCGATGAATCTAAAAGAAATAAGAGTCAATCTTTATAATTAAATTTTAAACATAAT